>JAKTQM010001228.1:0-11549 GCA_030558825.1 Blastobotrys niveus
AGAGGTACGGAGTATTCTGAGCCGCACGAGGCGTCAAAATACACTGTTAAATTACGTGATAACGACGCTATAATCGCGCTTCATGTCATCAATATTACCAAATGCATACCTTAACAGGGCTAAAGAGACAAACTTCAATCAGTTGACCAATTTACAATAGCATTGTCGAAGTTATGAGCCTTCCCTGGATCGCTGCGTCTTATATCCACGCTCTTCCCAACACCGGCCGGAACCCCGGACAAACTGGCCACATTCCCGCCTTCCTTTGATCTCTCTCTCTCTCCACTATCTTTATCTCCATCTCTCTCCTATCTATACACACACCCACGATTTTACATCATGTCTCTTTGTGGTGATGTCGCATACGCTATTGCATCATGCCTTTCTTGCTTCGGTAGCCCGGTACTCCGTATCAACCGCCACGGGTTCCGTATCATCAAACTTTTAGGTGAAGGTGGCTTCTCCTACGTGTACCTGGTGGAAGCGGAAAACGGCGAATTGTATGCTCTCAAAAAGATCCGCTGTGCATTCGGTCAAGAGAGCATTAAACAAGCCATGAAAGAAATTGAAAACTACAAATTATTCGACAACAACTCGGTGATACGACTTCTTGAAAGTAACATGGTACAAGAACGAGACGGCACAAAGACAGTGTACATGGTTCTTCCGTACTATAAAAACGGCAATTTACAAGACAAGATCAATAACCATCTCGTCAACAATGAACATTTCACAGAACAGGAGCTTATTGATTTATTTTTGAAAATCTGTAAAGCGGTTCGAGTTATGCATAAACATCGCACAAACGGTCCACAAAGCTCAATCAGCACTACTAGTTTGCAAGACGATGACGAGATTGCCTTGCTTGCTAGTGAAGAAGACGCAAGGCACAGTACCGACGATGCGGGAGTTGACAGTACAACACTGGATGAAATGGTGCCGTATGCGCATCGGGATATCAAGCCCGCTAATATCATGCTTGATGAACGAGGTGAACCAGTGCTGATGGATTTGGGGTCCTGTTCAAGAGCAAGATTGACTCTTCATAATAGGCAACAAGCGTTAGAACTGCAAGATTTGGCAGCGGAACATTGCACCATGCCGTACCGCGCACCAGAGTTATTTGATGTGAAAACGGGGTCTAAAGTTGATGAACGGGTGGATATCTGGAGTCTTGGGTGCACGTTCTTTGCGCTCATGTACAACACGTCACCGTTTGAACTTGTCACTGCGGAATCTGGAGCGTCATTATCCATGGCAGTGATGAATGGTCAATACAAATTCCCTAGTACCCCTGAATACTCACAATCACTAAAAGATATTGTATCTAGTTGTCTGGTGCTAGATCCTGCCGAACGGCCGTTCATAGATGATTTGATTGATAAGGTTCAAGAGCTTTAGAATTTTTCTTATTTATATATCTAATATACAGATTTTATTTAATAAACTTTTTGTTGCGGACCCTTTTTTTTATATACTAAACGGTTTTATTTTAACGATGTTATCTTTTTTGGTTAAGTTTAAATATTCAACAATTTCCACCAATTTTTTTTTTTCAACTTGACAACACGCAAAAACCACACACATATACATACATATTCAAATGTCTTCTGCTGCGTCTTCTGTTAAATCAAGTCAGACACATTTCCACGGCCAAGAAGGATGGAATGATTTAGGTGACATGTCAAACCCTTCATCACGCATCGCCACGCCAGTTACTTCTGCTACTAATGGTGCTGCAGATCATGATCCTTCGGCGTCCGCCACCGACGAAGATGGTTACGTGTTGGTGAATATCAGCAAGGACCAGGTTATGAAGGAGATGACACGGTTATTTGAAGCAGATACCAAACTACCTGAACGAGAGTTTAAGCATTATAAACAACGATTATTAGGACTGCTGCCTGATTTGGGGGATCATTATAGTATTGTGTTAGATTCAGTGACCAAGGCCATGACGGGTGAGGAAGGGAAATTGCAGGCTAAGAATCAACTTGTAGAGTATTCCATGAGTACCAATGATACATCTAGATGGATTTTACCGTTGAGACGGTTGGTAGAGAGTGTGATTGTATAGATTTTGTGTTTTTTTATTATTTATTTTAACTATTAGATTTCTAATTTTGTTTGTTGGCTTTAAGTTAGTTAGTTTCAGCCGTTGTGTTGGAGTTTTTGTTTTTCTTCCCATTCTCCCCACCAGAAAACGAACGACGCGCTTCTTTTTCTATCATCATAACAACCCACCCAGATCATTTGTTTATAGACGAAGAGAGGAGATATTGAGAAGCATTCAATAATGTCTCAGCCAGAATACTCCTTACCGGGTATGTATAGATGAAATGTCTGATGATGACCAAATGAAGTAGGTGCTAACGTAAAGGAAAATAGGAGTAATGCGGTATCTTCAAACCGAATGGCAACGCAACGAACGTGATCGAATTCAATGGGAATTGGAACGTGCCGAGATGAAAACACGGATCGCAAAATTAGAAGGTGAAAAGCGTGGGCTTCAATTGTTGGTAGAAACACATCAGAAACGGATCAAGGAATTGGAAAACAAATTAGGTGAAGGCGATAGCGATAGTAGTAGTGGCAGTAGCGTGTTGCAGCAGAGTAGGGCTGGCTTTGATAAGCAGCTGGAGGAGAGTATGAAGGAAGATGTGGATTTATCGCCGCTTATTGAATCGAGGCAGTATTTGGAAAAGTGTATTCAGGAAGTGGAGTACTTGTTGCAGAGTAGTGGTCCGCCTATAGAAGATGATATGCATCCTCAACCGCAACCTTCACAAGTTGTGCAACAGCAGCAGCAGCAGCAGCAGCAACATCAACAGCAATTACAACAACAACAACAACAGCAGCAGCAACAACAACATCAACTACAGCAGCAGCAGCAGCAAGTACAACAACAACAACAGCGGCAACAACAAGAATCACAAACTCAGGTACAACAGAAGGAACCTGCATCCTCATCCAACAGTAAAGATCTCTCTTTCAAAGAAACAGAAAGATCATACACCGCTTCAAACACCAAATGCGTCCGGATATGGAACGACAGAACTAATAATGCAGTCGCCGTGGTGACTGGCACTGGGGATGGGATCACTGTTTGGACCGATGGTGTCAGCAAACTGTTGACAGATCTGGAAAACATAACCCCAAAACGAATAGAGGTTCATGACCAATATCTCTATGTTCTAGATGAAGAATCTTGTTTGGCATGCTTCTGTGTAAGAACTGGCGCCCAGCTATTCAAAGTCAACGCGGTCACCGACTTTTGTATCGTTCCTGACCAGTTTTTGGTAACTGCCAGTGACAACACAGTCACGTTCTATAAGCTGTACATTGACGAAGTTGTAAGACAACGCGTAATCGCAACAATTGGTCAATCATCTTCAGCAGCCTCTTCCTCCTCTTCTTCCTCGCCCAGCATTGAAAAGATTCAAATGTTTGAAAATCAAACATTTGTTGTCAAATGGAACAATAGCAACACTCTGGCCCTGGTGGGCCTGCGGGATTGTAACGTTGTAGGGGAATTTGCAGTATCAGCTCCTATTAGTGATATATGCTGTTCATTTGAAAACAACTTTGTGGTGGTAAGTACCAAGACTGGTGTGATTTATCAGTTTGACGCCAAGACTGGTGAGATGGTGGCCGAATGCCAGCATGGCAAAGGCGATGTGACACTTAGCATCTATCCTTCTGATCGTCTACGATTCATGAGCTGTTCTCCATCCGATAACACGGTCAAATGGTGGAGAATCAATAAAAACGCGTCGGAAATTACCTTGGATGAGACGGTAGCTCATGATTCGGTTATTGACTGCGATTGGAATTCTGACATCGCGGTTAGTTGTAGCAATGACACCCTCAAGGTTTATGGGTGATAATGATAATAGATTCCTCTTTTTTCTTAATTATTTGACGAAACTCGGATATTTGTGTTCTTCTCTTTTCTTTTCTTAAATTACAATTATCATAAGATAAATGCTTTTGCCACTACTTTCCTACACAGTCCTATAATAATAATAATAGTAGTAGACGAAATATAATCATCAACCATGAACAATCTAGACCTTCTTCTTGAGATCCCGACGCCGCATAATGGCCTGGTAACCCGTCTTGATACTCGACACGGATCGTCGTGACCCACATGAATTACACTGCAAGAAGAACAATCGATTCTCTTTACTCATTGTCGTGTTTGCCGATTTACAAGTCTTACAAGTGACATATTCCATAATGTATCGTCGCAACACTGTTTCCAATTGTTTCTGTTGGAATCGACCCTTGATAATCAATCGATTAGACCCGTCAACAGACCCCGAAGTACCCAATTCTGCAAACAAGAATTGAATAACATGATCCGTCGGTCGGTTCATTCGATCACTGATTTCCTTCACGTTAGCAAACAGAGACTTTTTGTTACCTTCTCGCATGACTTGTGGTGGTGGAATCTTGTATTTAGCACCGGATCGATCACCGGCCATTTCTGGGTTGTTTTCCTTGAGCACTTCAAAGAACCGAGATAATAGTTCTGGGAATGTCAAATCTGGTTCACCATCTTCATTTACATTCGAGTATTTGCTCTGTTTAGCACCATCATCTGCTGATGCCTTGGCGTCTTTGTCAATACCGGCCTTTTCTAATTCCTTATCGAAAGAGGATGATGCTTCCTTTTTACTCTTCTTCTTTTTCTTTTTGAATTCAAATTCACCTACTGCTTCGTCGCCACCACCAGCTTCGGCGCCGCCTTCTGATGTGCTGCTCTTCTTCTTCTTTTTAGTCAGATCGAGGTCACTGAGTTTGTCGGTTGCACCTTCAACATCTTCGTCGACTACCTTCTTGCTCTTCTTCTTCTTCTTGGATGGATCGAATGTCAAATCGTCGCTCATTGTTTAATGTGTGTGTGTGTTGTTGTTGATGCGGTGGAAAAAAGTTTTCGTTGAAAATTTGGGGACTTTCAGTCATTTTGTGAGCGCCCGCAGAAAAAAAAAATCTGGATTATGTCAGAGATTCTAGTACGGCTTAGTCATTGGCAAAGATTCAGCGTAAATCTCAGTCTGATCGATTTGAAAAAAGGCCTGGGCCCCTGGATCCTTCTATTACAGTGGTCCCCCACCGCACCATAAAAAATTCCATTCTCTTTTTCGATTTCGTTCTGTTTTATAAAGACATATATCTGGAGGATTTTATATTTTTATTTTTTTCACTCATATTCAAGTTTGAACTATCTTGTTTAGACAAGCATATCTGGTTTTTGAGTTTTTTAATATAACTTAGCCCAGCAGAAAGTAAGAAGACGACGAAGAACAAAAAATCACCCATAGAGGAAAGGGATCCAGAAACGATAATATACCGGAAACTCAGATCAAACACCAAAAAAGCTGCCCCTCCTTCTCTTCACACACTCTCATTTGTTATTTTTTTCTTTTCCTTTCACGTTAAACTAATACATTAATACAACTACCCCCACGACATTCCTAATTCGATGGTCCAGATAGACAATATGGATCCATACAGCACAACTAATCTTTCGCATCCACAGCAATACCTTCACCGCGTAAGAGAATGGATCAAACAACCAGTTGTGGCATCGTTCATGGCAGGTGGTGTTGCCGGTGCAGTTTCTAGAACAGTCGTATCACCGTTAGAACGAGCCAAGATTATTTTTCAAGTTCAAGCATCGAGTGGATCTAACGCAGCATACCAAGGTATCATTCCTAGTCTTAAGCGAATGTTTCAGGAAGAAGGATGGAGAGCGTTTTTCCGGGGTAACTATGCCAACTGTCTTCGGATCGTACCTTATTCTGCAGTACAATTCTCGTCATATACAATCTACAAGAAACAACTATTCACAGATACAGAAAATAATACGATACAAAAGCTAACGGCAGGGGCATTGGCAGGGATCACGTCGGTGTTTGCCACGTACCCGTTGGATATTGTCCGGACTAGACTTTCGATCCAGACCGCGTCGATTTCAAGCAAAACACCAAAGACAAAATATAGCATGTGGCAGACGGGTAAGGCTATTTACTATAATGAAGGTGGTGTGCGTGCATTGTACCGAGGTATGATCCCTACGACCATGGGGGTGGCTCCATACGTCGGGTTGAATTTTGCAGTGTATGAATCAATGCGGAAATTCGTCACCAAACCAGGTGAAAAGGACCCTAGTGCTATGGGTAAACTACTTAGCGGTGCTGTATCCGGAGCAGTGGCCCAAACTATCACATATCCATTTGATGTGCTACGCAGACGGTTCCAAGTAGCATCGATGGATGGGATGGGGTTCAAATATCGAAGTGTATCGCACGCAATAGTGTCGATTTTGAAGCATGAAGGGGTAATTGGAGTTTACAAAGGGTTGAGTGCCAATTTATTAAAAGTGGCGCCTTCGATGGCATCTAGTTGGTTATCCTTTGAATATACAAGACAGTTATTGCTCTAGATACGATAGACCAAAAAAGAAAGAAAAAAAAGAAAGCATAAAAGACGAAAGATAAAAAAAGGGATCAAGTTGTAGGATACAACGCAAATGCAGCTGGTGTAGGTGTATGTGAGGGAATAGGATGTGAAGATGTTGCTGTTGTTGTTGATGATGGATCATTGGATGTAGGATGTTGCCTGGATGCTAGACGTTCCAAAAAGAATGCAGTAATAAGGGACCAAAACGGTTGTGGAATGGACAACTCGGAAAAGACTCGGTTCACGAATCGTGTTTCCCATCCGGGGTTAGCAAGCATTGCCTGTGTGAAATGCGGTGTGTCATCCTCCTTTACCTGTTGCTGTTTCTTTGATGGTGGGTCCAAGTATCGTTCACCAGCTATAATTTCTGCCACCTGGTCGTTGATACCAATAAACCTGGAAACCCGTCTTGTAAATAAACTCCATAGACTATCATGATGAATATGATACTGAGCATGTGCATGATTCGCTTTATCGCCTCGTCCAGCTTCACTTTGAGATCGAGCTCTACTACCACTCCTGCTTTGGCCCGTACTCCATGATGCAATCACCGAATCTGGCGTACGAGGTCGGTCCATTTCGAATCGTCGAAGTTCTCGCAACACAAGTTGACTTTGATCTAGTCGCCATTCATTAACACGCTCGTTTAGTGATAAGAAAGACCCGCTGCCATTATGGTGAGGAAACTCTAGAGGTTCTGGCGATCCAACTGATAGAGGTGTGTCCAACTCTGGTGTACTTATCAATACTTGCCCGTCGTCGCCACTATCCGAGTCAGAAAATGATGTATAATCCTGATGGTAAAACTGTCGTTGTTGTTGCTGCTGATTTTGTTGTAGTTGTAGTTGTGAACTGTTGTCAGTATTTGTATGGTTTAGACTCACCACCCAGTCGTCGCTCGAAGTATGGTAATATTCATCAGATAACAGGGACAAGGAAGCGGACGATGTGGCGATTTCTGGAATATCGTCTTGTTCGGAGTAAGCGGGTAACAAAGGATGTTGCCGAGGGTTAAAAAATGCCATATTGTATGTTGTATGAAAAGATTAAAAGTAGAGTCAAGATTGATGAGTGTATATATAAATATTAAATATATATTAGAGCGTGTAAGTGAAGATATCGAAGTAGTAAAAGAAGATGATGATGAAAGGGGGAATAAGAACAATGGAAAAAAGACCAGGGCCGGTGACGGGGGAGAGAGAGCGGGATGATAAAGCAAAGATAAGATTGTGTGTGTGTTTATGTTTTAGTTTTAGTGCGCTTGTGGCTTAAAATATTATTATTTAAAAAGGGTCACGTATTCCAATGCAGGTGCCTTTAAATGGGGCTATGATCCGTGGACCACGCGCAAGATGGATTGCCCGTGTGTCTGCTAGTGGACAGGATAAACAAATACGTCAGTCAGATTACGATATATAATAACCAGAAATGCATATATATATATTAGTTAAGAAAAGGCATTAGGTGCCTACAACAACACCAACAATCACCGCCACAATAATAAGTATAATAACAACAATAAGCAAGCACCACCACTTCTTCTTTCTTGCTGCACGAGCAGATTTAATAGCTCGGTCCGTTTCCCCGACCCCTTGCTCGATATTATGCTGAGCAACCTCGGCAGATTCATCAATAGCCATTACAGGTGCTTCTTGTTCAGCAACCAACACTTCCATATCATGGAACAACTGAGCTAATTCAGTCATGGTCTTTTCAATCTTTTCAATTTCATGATGTCGATTCTGTACTTCAGCTAATGCAGATTGTGCTTGCCCGCGTCGATTCGAGGTCATCAACGCTTGAGCGAATACCTGCGAGTTGCTATTTTCTACTGCTTCTCGGACTTCGGCATCGGTAGCATCAGGTCTAACGATACGGAACTGTCGTTCGGCGGCATCACGATACTTGGACCGGAATTGTTGTTCTACTTGTTGAAATTTCTGGATTGATTCCTTGAACTGACTCTTGACGTTATTACATTGACTCTTTTTGGTCGAGTTGCGCTGTGATTTGGATTCCAAAGTCTTGATACGTTGTTTGAGCTGTCTAGCGAGTACAGACGCTTCATCTACCATACTATCGATTTGCTTGGTAGTGAATTCCTGGCTTTCCATGTCAATCTCACTCAGGGATCGGTTATGTAGCGATGCAATGCGGTCAATATGGTCGTTGTATTGCTTCAATTGTTGTCTGATAGCGTCGATTTCTTGGAAGAAGATTGCCATGTCATCGTTATCCATTGATGGTTGTTCGTTTGTTTCGAATGGGTTGACATTGGACATTTCGTAGCTGGGTTGTTGGTGTGAGTTATAGCCGTAGCCATAATTTTGTCCCCGCCCCTGATCGTACTAGTCAAACGTGTGGTTAGTTTTTACATGCTCGAAATAACAAGAATTGAGAGGGTTTTAAAAAAACGTACATTGTTGTAACTCATTGTATAAGTTGGTGGTCTTTTTCAATATATATAAATGGACCAAAAGTTGATAATTGAAGGGTGATGGGGTGGATGAAAGGAGACTGAGAGAGAAAAAAGGGGAGATTTTGTTTTTGTCAAAGAGATCACAAATGCAGGAGGAGCGTTTAACCATCTCCTCCTCCGTGCAATGGGGGTGTGTTTGAAATTTTATTTTTAACCCTATTCAAAATATATTTACCCGGTTGTTATTATGTAACACATTCACCAATGTCTCATGTAATCAAAAATTCCCGCCCATGAAAAAAGGCCAATCAGCTAGCGCTTAACTTCTGTAAGCTTTGTTAATTCATTTCGGGTACACACATAACCAACCGACATTAAAAAACAACAAAAAAAAAAATCCTTTTCTCTTTTTGAAACTTTTCTTTCCCCCCGTCAACAAAAACCCTTTTTTCTACATATATATACATACAATAATGAGACCAGCACGAATTTTGTTCCAACAAGCTGTATGTGTAATATATCATCTAATTGAATACTTTGAATCGCTAACATGTACCTACTATAACAGAAGAAACAAGGTCGAACTTCTTCCTTCATCAGAAACATTCCAGTCGAAGTTTACCCATTGTGTATGTCCTTTTCTTTCATCTATATCTACATCCACATCGGTCAATTTACTAACAATGATACCTTTTTATCTAGTCGCTGTCATGGGTTTCGTCTCTATCTACGCTGGTTACCACATGGGCAAGAAGTTGATCTACGGTGGTTTGCGAACTTCTCGAACCGGCAAGCCAGTTTCTGAAGGTCACTAAACGCACGAAGTTTAACAAGCAAAGCTCGTCAAGGGAGTATACTAATCAGGTAGATGTTCTTGAAAAGTTGAATTGAAAAGAAAAAAACAGAAAAAAAGAAAGAAAGCTTATTTGTTTATTTATTGAATCGTTTATTTACCATCTATCCATCGTCTTCATCCTCTATGATTATTCTTGATCCTCATGATCTTTGGTATCCTTCCGTACGGATATTGTACGTCCGAATAGTTTGCTTAAATGGAGATTGTCGACGGCAGCGTCAGCGTCTTCCATGCTTTCGTAGATTACAGTTGCAAGTCCTCGGTTGGCGTTTAGCTTGATACTGTCAACGGGACCGAATGGGATGACCAAGTCATTTACATGTTCCTCCGTTATGTCATTAGGCAGGTTTGCTAATTGTAGGTACAAATGCTTTGTTAGATGTGATCTGTCAGTTCTTGTGAATTGAGCGAGAATTGTACATACAGATGGTTACTGTCAGCTGACTGGCATCCATTTAGTCGGTGTAGTTTGTGGGTTGTTGAAAGGCATTCTTTTTTTGCACTGTGCGGCCCCCGATTGTTTTTGTTTGTTTGATCCAGAAATTTACCCTCTTTTGCTGCGGCTTGGGCTTGAGCAATGATGGTTGGATAGACGCTACCGAATTCCTCTTTTAAACGTCGGTATACTAAATATAATAGCAATTGTGAAGGTATTCGGTTTCGACTTTGTTGTAAAAAGGTTTTGTACGCTACTGTAGAGTACAGGCATGGCCATAATGGGGGACAAATCGAGCAAAGCGTCTATTACCTAATCTACTTAGCCATACCTAACCTGGCGCACGGATCTATTCTATCGCAGCTATTTCGGGTTTAACGAGAAACCGAGAATATCATAGAGCTCATCGCATGGCTAACATTGCCACAATCACGTTAACACCGGTCGCAATGGCGTCAATGCGGGGCCAGACAACGACCGTTTCATTCCTCCCCATCATTAATACCCTCGCTGCCGAGGAGAAACAATGGACATCGATAAGACGATAGGGTAGATTAGTAAAATCTAGATACAGATTTCAAACAGCCGATTCAACATTCAGATTGTAAATAAATTATACACCATTTCTTAGTAATATCATACTTGACACTTTTTCACTTCTATCGAAGGTGACAGAAGCAGGTTAGTCAGACACACACACACACACACACAGGTCCAGTCCATTGGGAAATTACAAATCATCTTTACATATTTTCCCCCATTTTTTTTTTCACTTTTCTTTCTTCCTTTCTTTTTTACAACATTTATATGCTCTCGTTTGTTCGTCAATCTACTTTACGACCAGCATTAAGAACTACTTCTTTATACAGAAACCGTCAATTCTCAACTACTAGATTCAATATGGCCAAGCTTACTGAAATTACGAATGCTGCTCAATTCAAGGAAGCCATTTCCTATCAAGGGTTGACCGTTGTTGACTTTTATGCTAGTATGTTTCTCTGTTCCACCACCATCGCCACCACAAGGTGACGACAATTACATGCCGTTAGTACTAACATCTTTCTTTTTATTTTTTCTATAGCTTGGTGTGGTCCTTGCAAGGTCATTGCTCCACGATTGGAAGATTTGGCTGACAAGCACGAAAGCGCCCACTTCTTCAGGGTTGACGTTGATTCTGTCCCAGAAGTAGCTCAAGAGCAACAAATCACTGCTATGCCAACTGTCTTGTACTTCAAGAATGGTGAAAAGATTGATACTGTTGTCGGTGCCAACGCTCAACAAATTGTGAAGTTGGTTCAACAACACGCTTAAAGTCGTTTTTAGATCAAATTATATTGATATAGGTTTAATTGAAACTTTTAAAAATGAAA
>JAKTQM010001229.1:6489-25760 GCA_030558825.1 Blastobotrys niveus
GAGACGTCATGGCCTTTTCCTCCCTCCCCCTTTCTTTTGTTTTCCCTTCCCCTGAAGTGTCATTTTAGCCTCAAGTATCGTACATATATTTTACCAAGTGTTGAGCCCGTTGATTGCTGCGAATAATACTGTCGAGGTTGCTTGCTTGTTTGCTTCGGGAAGAGGGAAGTTGAAGGAAATGGGTATGACCGATAGTAGGAGGGGTTGACAAATTTTAGCTTAGATAGATAATCAAGAAAAAGGAATACTACTTGTTTCATCATTGGCCAACCACCAGCATGAGTAGAGGATTTTTTTTCTGTTCTACGGCAGCCGTATCGCGGGGCAGGGCGCCCGGAGGCGCAGATTTGGATGCAGTATGCAAGAAAGAGGCACATATCGTTCACCCGGTTGAATCAAATCAACCGGAGGGCATTAAATTACAACTGGCCAATTATGCATCGTTAATTTTTCTTTTCAAAATGTGGGCTAGCCGTTTACCACATAGTAACAAGGAATGGAAATGCTGACATAATCCATCCTCTCTTGCCCCCGTTTCACAGCCGCACTCAGCCGCAGAGTTTAGATACCCTTTAATTAAGCTTAATTAGACTATCGTAAAACACTTGCTACTTCTTAAATTGAATCCCTTTATTGTATTTCATAGTATAATTTCAAGTCTAATTTCCAAACCCACCCCCCGCTCTCTCTATCTTCCTTCCTTTCTTTCTCTCTTCATCTTTCTCTTCAATTCCAACTCACAGACACATTACAACGACGACGACCTTACTCTCCAGTTGCGATGAAATTGTCGAGTATAGTTCTGACTACGGTTATACCATTGGTATTGGCCAGTCAACAGCCACACCATGCACATGCAAACCGTCCAAATCAAGCAATAGCCGCTGGCGGCGGTCCCTCCGGGTCATCTGCTGGTGGCAAAGCCGGCGGAGGACAAGACGTTGGCAAACAACCACCACCAGCAGTTATGGACGCGGTCACCAAAGTCGGCAGCTTGAAAAATACAATGGACGGACTCATTGAAACGTTCCGAAAATCAGTTGATGGCAAACCAGCCACGTCGGGCGCTACCGTTTCTTTAATCACTGGTATTGATCGGCAGATTCACAGTGGATTGGAATACTTCCAACAACAAATGAACAAGCCCGGCAGCGCACCGGATTCGGCCAAGATGCTCTTGTTGAGCCCGTTTTTTGATGCTACTGTCAAGACTGGCGAGTTGATCACTGCTACCTGGGCTGGCAGACCGGCAGATGCGTCAATGGAACGACCATTGATTATGTTTAGAGACGATTTGGCACAGATGGGGCATTTTGCTACTACATGTAAACGAACCGAGTACTCGCACACATTCCAAGCCATGGGGTCCAAAGTGAATGAAATCATCAAGAGTATTCAACATGGTAAAGTTGCGGCACGGGGGTTGAATGCCGATTCTGCTGGGCATACTGTTGCTAATGCTAAGCAAGTCAAGGAAAAAGTTGACCAATTTTCACATGACATTGATTCCATGCATGGTGATTATGTCAAGTTTAGGGATAGTGTCAGTGGATTGGAATGTCAAATTCATGCGCTGATAGGGTCAGTTGGTCAGATGGTGGGCCACCAGAATATGGGCCAAGGCCAACCCCAAGATAAAGCATTTTTGGAGTCTATCAATCCTGCTTTGGAATCGATTGCTAATGCTGTTGCTAAAGTAATTGACCATTTGCAGAATGACAAGCAAACTAAAGATGCTAATACCGTTCCGCAGGTTACCATGTTAGCATCGACCATGAACACGCTAGCAGGTACTGCCAAGCAGCTCCACTTGGACCAAATGACGTCCAAGTTTAAGGAACAGGCAAACGTTCTCACGCATTGGACCGTGGTTGCCCCTCAGGGCGGCCACCAGCGTCGGAGGCGAGCGTCAACCGCCTCCTCCAATGATGCGTCGTTAAAAAAAACTGACAATAATAACGACGTTGTTAAGCAAGAATTGCAACAAATTGACCAAAGTTTCCAACACCACCATGAGCAGCTATTGAGTTCGTGCGGCGACGCCGGGCACGTGCGGCTCAGCGCGTCCTTACTGCATCACGACCTGATTCATTTTATTGATTATGGAAATCGGCTATCTGGCAAGACTGATCCTGTTGTGGGAGTATCGGAAAACTTGTTGACTCCCGTGGCGTTGGCGGCGATTTTGAAACCAACCTTGGCAAAAGCCACCAGCGCGTACTCTGAGCTTGTCCGATGTATAACCACCAAGGGTAATGGTAGTAGTAGTAGTGGTGGTGGTGATGCAGGGTCTTTAGCTCAGGCAAAGACTGAGGCTGGGAATGATTTAGAAAAATTGGCCAAGTTCTGTGAGAGCGTGGAGATTGATGCGACGCCGGTGCTTGATGTTCTTCATAAGCTTTACCGAACGGCGTTTTTCAACAAGACGAAGCGTGATTCAGAAGCCAAGATCAATGAAGATTTGAAGACCATTTCGAACAACATGCATGTGTACTTGAAACAGCTGGGCAAGAGTGAACATGAAAATGAAGAAAGTGGCGATGATGACGAGGGGATTAAATTGCTTAATATGGGCACCAAGTTGACTACATCAGTAGAAAAGCTCAACAAGGTGGTGAGCCGCATGAACCCAGTGTCCAAGAACAAACAAGAGACTCAAAAACAGTTACGACCCGTTCTTCACGCCACAACAACATGCCTTAGCGGTTATACTAGTGCATTGGCACACTTGTCATTTGATTTGAAGCTGGTACAGGAACTACAGGGGCTCGGAGCAGCTACCAAGCATCTAGCCCAGCAATGCGGGCAGTACGATGAGCATTATGCGGCGAAACTTAGCGAAGATACTCGTGATATTATGAAATGGACTACACAAGATCCTAAAATCAATTCTTCTGGCCGGGACAATGACCCTGGAAAAATGTCATCTGAAACGTTCCCCAAGCGCCCTGGCGGCGGAGGCGGCCCGATTGATAAAACGTCGTCAATGTTTGGCGGCGCCATGTGGAAACGAAGCGGCGCAAGTTTGGATAGTATCAATGAAGGATTGAAACAAACGCTGTACCGGCTCAATACGTCTGTTAGTGCCAATGCACCGTTGGTACAAAAGTTTGAGTCTGTGGAGGGACAATTGGACGGGTTGGTGGGGTTCTTGAATAGTGCGTTTACGCCCGTGGCAGCCCAGTTATCAGAAGACGAGATTGAACAAATGATGACCCCCGTCTTGGACACTGTTTGTAATGATGTTGATGTGCTAATCAAGGCGTTGCCATCTGGTGGTCATGATACGACAATGGCACCGACAGTGCATATGGTAGGTGGGTCGACACGGACCCTGGGGACTTTGGCAAAGCATTACCATTTGGACCAGCAGGCGGAGCGGCTTGGCCAGCAGTCGAATAAACTATCTCACTGGGCATCTGCGTCGCATCATACATAGCCCTAGAGGTTTTTTTCTTTTTTCGGTTCTTTTTCAATTTTTAGTTATAAAGTTTTTTAATAATCTCATGAAAAATAAAATATCGTTTTGCGTTGAAGATGAAGGTGATTCCATATCGAGATCTAGTTCACGTACGCTCGTTCCGCTACGCTACACTTCGCTTTGCTTACTACGATTACGTCAAATAAAAAACGATTCATCAATTAGAATATACATAATTATAGATATATGACGAGCGACACGCTTTTTCTGACGCACACCATTCCCTGTTTTTGTGTTTTTTTTGTTGTTGTCGTAAGTTTTGAAAAGTAGAAAATAACTTAAGATCGTGGCTTTTCCTTCTTTTCCAACCAAAGAGCCTTCAAGGAAACACCAGAGACCTTGACAACCTTGAATCGGACACCTGGAATATCACCCTTAGCCTTACCCTTTCGACCGAAACCGGCAATCAAGACTTCGTCGTTTTCATCAACAAAGTTCAAGGAACCATCATTTGGAACGAAAGCAGTAATCTTCTTACCATTCTTGATCAATTGGACACGGACACACTTTCGAATAGCAGAGTTTGGTTGCTTGGCTTCGACACCGAGCTTTTCAATGACGATACCCTTGGCGTGGGAAGCACCACCGAATGGAGACTTCAAAGAAGACCCGAGCATTCTCTTCTTGTAGGATTCATCAGCCCACTTGTTGTCAACTAGGATAGGAAGGGTAAATATGTTAGCAGATCTAGTTTGTGGTCGCATATATTTCATTCCATCAGTTGTATTCGACGTCGTCTATCATCACGCCGGGTCGTGTGGTGATGATATATCTACGATGATGAACCCGACCTACGACGATTACGACGACCAACAACCAACGTCGATTACTTTTTTCTGATGGAACGATGATAATAATAATGTTGAGAGTATCACATACTTCGACTCTTTCGGAGCTTTCGAGCAGCTTGAAGACCTCTTGGTTGACCTTTGCCCATTTTTGTTGTGTGTTGATGATGTTAAAATGATGCTTTTTTTTCAAAAATTTTGTAACTTTCTTTGTTCAAAGCGGGAGAGAGACGCCTAGGGGATTAGGTCAGCCCAGCAAGCGCCTGGGCTGGTGCGAGACGCGGGTAACGTGGTGGGCATGCCTTGGAAGGGAAAGCGTGTTCGCGCGCGCGCGCCGGAATGAAATCTCGACACACCAACTCAACCCACTCATTTTTATGTATAAGAGAACATTTAAAACCCTTGATATCCTAAAATGGTAATAGGGTTTTTAATGAAAACGATTATCAAATCGGGATTATCAGATAGATATATCTATTATACATGGAGAACTGTTTTCATGCTTAATTGTGTATTCAAAGACTACATAAATAAATTAGACAATTGTTATTTTAACAAAAAAAATGCAACACTACAAGTTCAGCTTCTTCTTGCTACCAGCACCTTTGGTATTCCGCTGAGCCAACTTTTGTCGCAAACTCTTGAACCCATCATCACCAGTACCTCGCGATGACCCTTGCCCCTGACCAGAACTATTCATGATATTACGTGGAGCCACATCATACTGAACATGTCGAGCAGTCGGGATATGAGCTCGGTTACGTCGAATCGCCGCTTCTTCCTGTACAGACCGACCTTCCGTGGATGAATTACCAACTCGTACCGCATTCGATGATGTAGCACCTTGTAACTCATCTTCTCGGTTATATTCACGAGTCGCAACGACTTTATCTCGATAATTATCCGATCGACCCATGATAGGTCGTGTCCAGTTACCAATAAGCTTATCTGCCAATCGCTTGATTTCCAACTGAGGTCGCTTTGATCGTTGATAAAATAAAATCACTTTGCCCAACCCTGATTCTCGTAAATGTATACTCTTGATAGGTAATCGCTCACATGCTTGGAATAATTCCTTCTGGATTGAAAACGCTGGTAATGATGCATCTGGAAGCGGTTCCAGCCACATTCGCATAACTTCGAGCATATTGTTATCCAAGATGGAATCTGCCAAATTCTGTTTCTGTAATACAGCTCGTACTTCAGGTAGTAGCTTTAGTTTATGAGTTGCTGAACTTCCCTTACGAATACATTCGGCATCAGCCACCGCAGCGTTGTGCATCTTTTCTCGTAACAAGGCCATCTTTTCATCTTGCATCTGTTCCAAATCATCTTCACCCATCTTCTTCTTACGTCGGCCAGATTTCAGTGCTTCATCCATCCGTCGTTCGATTTCTTTGCGCTGTTTTGTTGCTTCATCTTCTTCAATTGGTTGGTCGCCATTGTCGTCGTAATCGTTACCGCCTGATCCAGCTGCTCCTTCACTTACATCACGTCTTCGTCGTGTTGGCAAGTCTTCTTCTTCTTCTTCCAAATCCGACAGCACTTCATCATCGTCGTCCCCTTCATTCTTTAGCCGTTGTTCCCTCTCTTCGTCAGACATTTTGTTACTCTGCTTAAATGCTATCTATTTAGTGAACCGCGAATGTTGTTTATTTGCGCAGAAAAAAAAAGTTGGGAACAACCCCAATGACACTTGAAATCTCCTAATTTTTTTCTCTCTACTTTTCACCTTACTCTTACTACACAAACTAACTTAATCATACACAATGTTCGGTGGAGGTAACGCCCCAAGTGAAAAAGAAGTCGAACTCGGCAACCAAGCTGCCGCTAATACCGTCAAGACGTCCATCTGCGTCGCTGTCGCTCTATGGGCTGGTATGTAACTCCTCCCCCATTTCCCATTCCGAGCCTCGCTTTCCGATACTAACCTTACCGTAGCTCCATTTGCTCTTGAACTTGTCAAGGGCCGATTTTAAAATCTATTTCTTGTATATATTATATTGTACACAATAATCATTTCCTCAAAAGAAAAAAGAACTAAACAACTAGGCTTCCCTCTTGCCACCTTCAACGCTAATAACCCTAGAAGCCGTCCGTGCGGCTCTGGAGGAGAGAATGGGATCATAAGCGCTCCGAACCCGACGACCATTGTCACACAAAAATTTCCACAAGAAGGAAGCATCCACACAATGCTTAAAGCTAATAAAACGCTAAGCAAGTTGATTAGTAAATGCGTTCAGGTACAATACAAAGTAACGCCGGTACCTAGGCAGCTATCAGAGTCTATGAAATTATGCTCCTACTTTACAGATCTAGCAAGAGAATCAAATAGTAGCGGTATCGAAGGGAATGGCAACGACGGCGGGTTGATTGAGTATTATCAGACACAATGTCCCGTCACAAAGATGCGGTTAGGACAAATTAGAATGACTATATACGATAAAGATCGCGAGGAAGGGTATGGCAAGTTTGCAGAGACAAAAGGGACGATTATAAATGGTATCAAAGGACCTCGGGATTTGAACCATTTGTCAAAATTAGAACGCAAGTTGGTGGATACAAAGAAAGTCGAGGATTACACACTAGAGGTTGAGCATCTTACAAGGAACGAGAATTCAATTCGATATAGTCGCGATAAACATTACGCAGATGTAGTAGGGATTCCTCGCAAAGGTAAAGAATGGGATCGAAATGAAGAAGCCGAAGAGGTAGTCAAGAGTCAATTAGACGGGTTTATTGGATTATTCAAAGGTGACAAAAAATAAATAGAATTACAAAAAAGGACAGGGAGGGGATAGGACTACTACTTTCGGGATCGTTTGGATTGTTGTAGTTGTTGCTGCTTGAGCAAATGCTGCTCACGTTCCCGCTCCAATTCCTCAATCAACTTCTCAACATCTTCAGTGTCTGTTTTAAGGACCTTGGCCAGGTATGCAATGCCGGTTTGTTGAGCCTTGAGGATCTTGGCGAGCTTTTCTAGTTGCTCATCATTCTTTTCCCAGTCTAGGTAGATTCGATTAGTCAAATCTTCATTACCACTAGCACTAGCAGCACCAGCAGCTGCAACTAGAGATCGTGCCTTTTCACGTAGTACCGACATTCGCGCCCATACTTCATTAATACGACCAAACACTGCCGGATCATCGACTTGTTTATTCAATTCTTCCAGTTTCTTTTTCAACACTTCTTCATCTGGACGAAGAACATAACCTCTACTTTTCAAGATTTGGATCTTGGTGGCCAAGCTCAACGTCTGGTGAGTAAGTTTGGCATGTCGCGCCTTCATTTCGATAATCTTTACTGTAGTATGCAAATCGTGACGCGTACTTAATTCATCAAGTTTGTTGTTAATCTCATGCATTCGTTGCCGGTACGTCGCCACTTGGTTTTCTTGTAATGTAACACGTTTCTGTAAATCACTGAACCCGACCGCTAGTACCGGGACACTTGAAGAATCTGGTCGTTCTGCAATTGCTTTATCCCATTTTTCCTGATCTTGACCCGGAGGTTTTGTGTACAACATGGATCGATCTGGTTCAACACGGTTGTAAAAGTAATATTGAAACGCGCAATTGGGTGATTGAGGGTCCCATGAGTCTTTAATTTTGGATAATTGGTCTACTACTGATGGTGATAGATTGTTTACCGGTTGTTGTTGTTGCTGTTGTTGCTGCTGCTGTTGTTGTTGTTGCTGTTGCATGGAACTGTTAAACGCTTGACTTTGTTGTAACGATGATTGAGGTCGGAATTGACTACTACTATTCCCATCATTCTGTTTTCCCCATGAAAACGACGGTTGACTAGCCCCAAACATTGATTTCTTTCACTTTTGTATTATTGTCTATAGTTTGTTGATGATGTTGATGATGGAAAACTTGTCGCAAAAAATAAACGCCGCTCAAAGACCGGGCGCGCGTTGGGACCGGGCCCCCCAATAGAGACAGGCAGGACCAATCAGAGCATTTTTTATTCCAATTTTTCTTCACCTTTTTTTCAACTCCACTCACAGAGAGAGACAGAACAGATTAGAAAAGACACACAATGGCATCAGGAAGAGAAGCAGTGAACGCCCATGTTGGCGTCGTCGACACAACCCCAATGCCAAGTCATATCCCAGACGTTCCAGAAGTAGGCGCCACCTCTGCGCCGCTCAAGTCTGCATCCTTCTTCATCGGGGCTCGATGTCTACCATATAACGACGACTACATGCTGTGTAAAGATCAAGCCAAGGGTAACGGCGAAATGGATTGTCTCAAGGAAGGTCGACGAGTAACACGATGCGCCATTAGTGTGCTGGAAGATATCAACAAGCACTGTCTCGAGGAATTTCGAATGCATTGGCAGTGTCTGGAACAACAGAACCACATGTTTTATGGGTGTCGACCAGCAGAAAAGTTGCTAAACAAGTGTGTGTTTGATAAATTGAAGTTGGAGAAGACGATTCCAGGTACGCCGGCTGGAGAAGTACCGGTGCATCTTCGAGAGAAGCCAAAGATGGTGCCAAATCATGAAGATCAGGTTTCGTTGCGTGCATATAAAGAAGCAAAGAGTAAGGGTTTGATCTAAAGTGGTGTGTGGGGGAGCGATTATTCGAGGTGTTAATACTCTTACTATCTATATATATATATATGTTATTACCTAATGCATTGTTTTTTTGTTTTATTAACTTTGTTCGAGTCGCTGCTGTTTGTATTCTTCAATTCGTTCGGCTAATTTGACTTGATCATATCGTAGAGAAATCTTGGACGCAATGTCAAGCGCATTGGTCTGTGATAGGAGCCGTACAATCCCCATTGGTTTACCTGTAGACCGTCTGTTTTCAGCACACACGGAATTGAATTGTTTGAGCAACAGTTTATCGAGTTCGAGCTTCATTTCCTGAGCAGCCGCACTGTCGGAATCCAACAAACTAAACAGAGCACTCTTTGTCAAGTACTGTTGTTCTTCCGCAGTAACAGCAGAAGTAGAACCTTTATCGCTATCGCTATCGCCGCCACCACCACCACCACCACCAGCTGGAACTTGAAGATCAAACACTTCAAAATTAGGCAGTGGAATAGGAGGATAAATCTCCTTACCCCGCATGATAATCGCCGAGAACTGGTCATCCATCACGCCAATCGGCCAGTATGTACGTTCACGGTTATCTGATAACGTATTAGTATCCAGCAACGGCACCCATCGCGACTGCAATGGATCTTTCCAATTCGCCAGTGCTAGTAATACACCATACGAATCATAAATACATGGACATCCTTGTTCGGAAAAGAACACGGCGCGGAGCCGATTTGTCCCCGCCGGAATGTCGACAGGTTCATCCTTGACATACACTTGCCCCAGCTTGGGGTTATCAATTGTACACGTCAATTGACCAATCTGGTTACCTCTCACGATCATTACTTCGTTATTGTACGCACTGACAGCCACCACGGGGTCTCTCGACTGCCGGTAGACTGTAATAGGGGTGCCGTAGATATTAAAGATGCGAACGTACCCCTGCGTCGTGCAAATCACCACCATTGAATCAGAAAGGGCTACAGCTCGAATAGAGTCGTTTTTGCCTGCATTGAATTCCCAGTTATCTTCCATCGTCCCGCGGTGGAATCGTAATGAAGCGGTTTCTTCATTGGCACATAAACATGCATCGGCAGATAGACTCGCCATGCTGAACAGGTTGTAGTCGGTGAAATGGTATTCTGTACCGGTACCTCGATCATGGAATGTGACAGTAACAGTATTATGAGTTTCTTGTCCAACCGCCCAGATATACCCTACCTGGTTCATGCAGAGGTACCGTCGGTTATTCTTCCATGGTGTGCTACCAGCGTGAATCGCTGGTTTATCGGCATATAAAGAATATGCAGTAGTATCCAATTTCATCATTTTCCTGCTATCGTAGTAACCGCCGTTCCCATCTTCTTCACCATCATGAGCTCGCTTTTTTGGCTCACTATACCCGCCATCGTCATCGTCCTCTACAAAGTCGTCAATATCCATATCACTGTCTTCTCCAAACAGCTCTTCTTTGCTCTTTTTGTGAGCCTGACCGTTGGTAGTAGCAGTAGCAATAGTAGCCGCCCCGTGCGGCGGCTCGGCACTGCTAATCTTACCGTAGCTACCTTCAACTGGATCCTTGATTGTAAACATACCACCTTCCAATGTGGAATAAGAAATGGCATCTCTAGATGGATCCCATGCAAGCGAACAAATCTCAGCTCGAGCCGATTTAGCACTAGCAACCACTTTCCGTGTTGCAGCATCCCAGATCAATACCTTTTGCGAATCACAACTGGCCAGATACTTGCCATTAGGACTCCATTGGATATCAGTGATGACACCATTATGCTCAATACCACCGCTGCCACCACCGCCACCCACGAATCGTTTAGTTTCTGTCCACTCGCCGGTACTTTCTTGGTACTCATACACTGCCATTTCCCGCGTCTTTGTCTGCAACACAAAACTCATCCCGGCAGGATGCCACGCGACACCTACAAATGCATTATCCTCTTGTTGATTCTTAGGCACCACTCCGACAATCTCGCTTTTCATTTCACAATTCTGTGACGACATGGAGTAGATCCGCACCACACCGTCCTGACAACTAGTAGCCAAGTACAACCCATTTGGATGATACGACAGCCGTTTGACACCAGCAGGATGTTCTGGAAGACTGAAGCTGTTGAGGATATTATCGGTTTCCACCAATCGCACTACATTCTCGTCGCCACACGCGGCAATCCATTTACCATCGGGACTAAACGCAACATCAGTCAATGGTAGTGAGGTCCGTAGAATTGTGTTGACAATCGCCATGCTTTCCAAGTCGTATAGTTCTACTTTACATTCCTTACTGCATGTCACTAGAAAGTCGTTCGTGGTGGATAAACTAACTGGTTCTGTCCCGTTCAAATCGGCGACTACTGCTTCTTCTTCGGACCCTACCTTGTACCGTTTGGCGAATCCTTCCTGACCAATTGTGACTGCATATTGACCTTTAGTAGTGTATTTTACGCGTGTAAGCCCATCACTATGAGGGTAATAAGCCCAAGTCTCTTTCAAATGTTTCATTGTTCGGCGTGCTTTCGTGACAGTGAAAAAAATAAAAGGAAATAGAAGAACGCCAAAAACGCGTCGCAATGAGATCTTTATTTGGAGGAGCGTGCTACGTGCTGGGCGTGAGCGTGAGCGTCGGGCTTTGGGCTCCCAAAAAAGTTTCCTTCAACCGGACACATCAGCAGCCCATTCCCCTGTTACACCAACTGTAAAACTATAGACGATGGATGACCTTCCAACTCCAAAACAGATACCTAGAGACGAATTCTCTAACGACCAATTCGACGTTGACGAGTTTTTATATCGATACCATGCGTACCAATCACTAGAAGATTTACAAAAACAGCTCCGGAAATGGAAGCAGGTACTAGAACAGGAACTACTAGACGTGATTAACCAAGATTACAAGGAATTTGTAGAACTGGGCAAGTCACTATCAGGTGGAGAATCCACTGTCAGCAATGTGAAAATGGAAGTACTCTCATTCAATCGGCAGGTCACCAAAGTGCAACGGGCGTTGGATTCGAGTTACTCCGATATAGGTCACCTGCTGGACGAAAAGCAAAACCTCGTGACGCTGCAAGGCAAGATTAAAAAATTATTACTCTACTCCAAACGGATACAAGATGTGGAGCTGTGTCTGTCGTCATTGGATACCAGTGGCGACAATGATAACGGTAATAGTGATAACGACATTGATATCCAAATGGTGGCACAAAAGTTCATTGCATTGTGTAGAATCAAACTTGGAGAAGATGCAGACCATCCATTTATTCAAAAACAAGAGTCTAGACTCACGGCAATCCGAGCTGCAATCTCCACAAAGCTAAAGTCGGCGCTGCATAACGCGAGTAATAATGACATTGCATTAAAAACGGCGATATTAATCCAGATGGTCAATGCCAAGGGTCAGGTGGTATACAAAGTATAAAAGTTGAGCTATTTCCTGAATGTTTCTCTCTTTCTTGGTGGTTTTTTTTTGTTTGCTTTGGTTCTTTAAGCATAAAACATTCAACCTAAATGTCTTCTTCACCTATTGATATTCCATGGGATAGTCGGTTTGTCCAGTTACGACGTAACTATGAATACTGCAAATCCCAAAAGGCACGGCTAGAACATGCTCATTACATGTCTCCACATGATGATTATGTTCGTTGCCAGTTACTTGAGAATAACCATCAATTGAGTATTTTGAAAGACAAGTTGGCCAAAGAGGAACGAAATATGAAACGCAAAAAGTATTCGTTATGAGAGAGAGAAAGCAGAAAGCCCCCCATTATTTATAGACCACAACCAAACCACCATCTCCATACACTCACACACCTATATATAAAGCTAATGATATATGACGGAATTAATGAATTGATGACATAAAGAGCAGAGCCCAAAAAAAAATAATAGCTTTGAAACTGAATTATGATATAATTTGGTAACAAAACATAACATAACATAACATAGATCTGGTACTCTAAGCTAGATCTACTGTTCCGCTCGGCTCCCCCTTTCACTTTGTGCCCCTTAAGCTTTTTTTTTTGGCGCATTTTTTTCTTTACTTCTTTCCATCTTCACCATTCACTTTCAAATACGTTCTCTCTTTTTGCTATTCTTTTCAGATCTACCTTCTTTTTCTTCTTTCTAACAGTCAGCTGGAAGGTGCTGGACCTGATATTTTCGCCTTTTTTTTTTTCTTTTTTTCTTTTCTTTCTTCTTTTTTAATTATTTATTCTTTATTTATTTATTTCCCCCGTTTTGCATCTTCATCACAACAACGTCCCTCTAGTTCCACACCTACCCTTTTGTTTCGTCCTTTCTTCGTTACTTCAACTAGAACTTCAATGACAGAAAGGCATGTCACGGACATACGAACGGTAGTACCAAACTTACGACGTACACTGGCCGAACTACGCAAAGAAAAAGCGGATGGAGAGACCATAATAGCGACCTTATCCGGACGTTCAGGTACGTTCTTTCTCCTCCCCTACCATGTACACATTCTTTTTTTGCTAACATTTTTATTTAGACGCTACAAGCATTGAAACGATACAACGCATACAAATAGAACTTCAGGCTATCAACAGTGAGATCAAAGAGTTGGAAGAAAAGATCCAAGCCGCGACAAGCTCATAGAATGAAGTGTAAAGGTGCTTGCTCTCTATCACCAAGCACTCAAAAAATCCTGTTTATATACTATTTTTTATTATTATTGTAATGTCTAATATTAACGAATTTCTTGTAACTAAAAAGCTAAAAACAAAATGGTCTGTGTGCCGTTCAGGAACCTGGATCAGGAACGAGATTAAGGGGAATGTAATGCCTTTTTTCCTAAAAATAGGTATAATGTCAAAAACCAAAGTCCTATCAGAATGCAAGCAAGGAGATTGAACTACGTAGAAAGAAGAGATAGAGAGAAAGAAAAGTCTTCCTTTGCCTTAGAATATCATATACAACGCATGGTAAAACAAAAAAAATAAAAAAACGTGGCTGAGTCCTAAATCGGAGATCATGTTTGATGTGTGAAGATCACAGAAAGGCTCAGCATGAGCATTTTTAAACCGTGCATGATCTGCCAGAGTCAGAACAAAACCCATTGATCCGAGTCAAAAGACTGATAGTAGAATAGCTTGATCTGGCCAATCTTGTAGAACTACTCTCACCTTGAATATATGAGTGTATACCTTCATTCTCTTTCCCTGTTCTTTCTTTGATGGGCCAAAGTGTCAATCAGGAACAAGTTTCCATAGCAACTTGACGGCCAATGTTTCGTCATCCATGAGCCGCACTCTCTTCTAGTTCTCGCGTCGCCGCATCGTCTTGAGTTTGCTTAGCTAAGCTCCGCTCCCATGAGCCGCCGCAATTTTTTTTTTTTTTTTTCGCACAAAATTTTTTTTTTTTTTTTCAGACAAGATCATCAAAGCTAACTAGACAAGGATGAGTTCGTTCTTTAGTAAACCAAAAAAGAGAAGTCAGAACCAGAGAGTAGCAGAACGACCTGCTAGCAAAAAAACTAGAGTCCAGGATAGAGATGAAGAAATTACAAGTGAAAGTGATATCAGCGGCAATGAAATGGATATAGATGAAGATGATGTCGATGATGAAGGCGAGGATGGGTTTTTTGATAACGAAACAGAAGCAGATAGACGAAGACGATTAGCACGGGAATACGTGGAGAGTAAAAAACAGGAATTGGAATTGGAAGGATTCGATGCTGCGGATCTGGATCGAGAGATTCTAGCGTCCCGGTTAAAAGAAGACGTTGCCGAACATTCGGGTCGTATTTATAGATACATTGCTGACAAGCTTGATCTGACACGGTTTTCAAAAGACGATAAGACGATAAAGTTGGTACAGACAAAGGCGTACGGTATCACATCCATTGCTGTGCGGTATCCTCATGCATATGTCATTTCCAAGGATTTGTACGTGATGAAATGGGATATTGCCAATGCAGCTGGACCAAAACTGCTCAAGTATAATAAAGGTAACAGAAAGGCATCAAGAGCCGAAGCTCAGCATCATGTAGACGAGATTCTGTGTGTGGCAGTAAGTTCAGACGGCAAGTATGTGGTTACAGGAGGACGGGATCGACGGATTTGTGTATGGAGCAGTGAGAATTTGGCGTTTGTAAAGGATTTTGATATGAGAGACCGACGAGGGGTAGTGCTGGGGCTAGCATTCCGACGGGGCACTAACGAACTATATGCATCGTGTGCGGACTTGAAGGTACGCACGTTCAATTTGGACCAATTAGCGCAGGTGGAAGTGTTGTTTGGGCATCAGGATCATGTATGTGACATTGCAGCGTTGGGGCAGGAACGATGTTTGACGGTAGGATCGCGTGATCGAACAGCAATTATGTGGAAGATTAGTGAAGAGAGTAGGTTGACATTTAGAGGTGGTAGTGAGAAGCATCGAAAAAAGGATACGGTACTGGAGGGAAGTATCGATTGTTGTTCAATGTTGGATGATCAGTTGTTTGTGACGGGTAGTGATAATGGGGATATTTCATTGTGGTCACTGCATAAGAAGAAGCCGGTGCATGTGCATCATTTGTCGCATGGTGAAGATAAAAGTGAAGATACAGCTGCTGCGTTGCCGCGGTATGTGACGAGTATCTATGCGATTCCATATTCAAATGTGTTTTGTACAGGGTCATGGTCTGGTGAGATTAATCTGTGGAAATTGTCGGATGATGTGCGGTCGTTTTCGTTCTTGGGGTCTGTTCCAGGGATTAAAGGTGTGGTGAACCGGATTTCAAGTGTTGATACTGATAAAGGTAAGAGTGTGGTGTTGTGTGTTGCTGTTTCCAAGGAGATGCGGCTTGGGCGGTGGATGAAGCAAAAGAAGGGTAAGAATGGGTTTTATACTGTGGAAATTGGTATCCAAAAGTAGAAACTAGTAGGATGTGAAGTATTGTATATATATATATATATGTGGAGAAGAAAAAGCTTCTTATTCCATGCTCTTATAAAAAAGACAACCGTATGATATTTTGAAACGTCTGCTATAATGTTATATGCTATATGCTATATGCTATATTCTAAGGTATGCGCGTTGCATTAGATACTTGCCTGCTTGACCAACTTGGACCCATGCAACATCCAATCACTGAAATACTTCTTTGATCGAACGGCATTGAACATTTCTGGTGTAATTGGATGCGCCTCAACAGCAGGATTATACCCCAATCTAGACCGCCCATCGATATGCGTCTTGGAAAGATTAGTTGGCGCCATCCCACCGTTTGGTCGCTTGTACACGGTCACAACGACAGCCCCGCCAAGCCCCACGTTATGCTGTAGAGCATATCGACAATGTGGCACTTGTCGACCGTTATTAGCCCATCCACGTAATTGCCAGGTCAATTCTGCACATTGCGCCAACCCAGTCGCGCCTAGAGGGTGGCCCTTGGAAATCAACCCACCAGATGGGTTGACGACGTACTTGCCGCCGTAGGTGATATCCCCATTGTTAACGAGATCCGCAGCTTTACCTTTATCGCATAGTCCTAGTGCGTCTAAAGTGATAAGCTCGTTACCGGCGAAACAGTCGTGCAGCTCAACTGCCTGGACTTCCCGAGCGGAGATCCCCGCTTGGCCCAATGCAGCCTCGGCGGCTCGTTTGGTCATATCAAACCCGACAAGGTTGATAGCAGACTTGTCAAAGGTGTTGTCTCGGTCGGTTTGCATGCTTTGTCCGGCGATTTCGATGGCATTGGATTGGATTTCTGGGTGTTGACGTAGATACCGTTCGGATACAAGGACGACGGCGGCACTACCGTCCGAAGTTGGACAGGCTTGCAACTTGGTGGCCTTGTATTCGCCGTCGCTGCTACTGGCGCAGTATACAACTGGTGACTGCTTGATTTGGTCGAGGGTGTAGATATCTTTAAACTGCGAATACGGGTTCTTGGCGGAATGTCGATGATTGATTTCAGCAATCTTCGCCATGGAATCATATTTTTCCTCCCCAGTCTTACCATTACCACCGCCATTTTGGTCAATGTATTCTTGCCCAGCGTTGGCAAATAGTTGACAAGCGAATGGAGCGCGTTCAATGCCTCGTGTCTCGCTCATCATATGCACGAACCGATCCATTGGAGGTGTTCGGTCTTCCCATTTAGATTTGAGTGATCCTCGTTCCATCTTTTCGAACCCAACGCATAGAACGCAGTCGGCAAGTCCAGATTGGATCATTTGTCGACCTTGGTACAATGCAGTGGACCCGGTGCTGCAGTTATTGTTAACGTTAATAACCGGGATACCAGTCATGCCTAGTTGGTACACGACTCGTTGGCCGCTGGTACTATCACCGTAGCAGTACCCGGCAAAGGCGTATTCAACGTCGTCGTAGTTGATGCTGCTGTCGACGAGTGCTTTGACGCATGCTTCGAGACCCATCTCTTCGTAGCCGACGAGGCCTCGTGGTTTGATGA
This sequence comes from Blastobotrys niveus, assembly GCA_030558825.1. Lineage (NCBI taxonomy): Eukaryota > Fungi > Ascomycota > Dipodascomycetes > Dipodascales > Trichomonascaceae > Blastobotrys > Blastobotrys niveus. Next base: position 23,750 of record JAKTQM010001229.1, read on the forward strand.
ATTCGGTCATACCGACCCCTGCAACGTATACTTTCGATGGCATGGTGAGTTGATGTGATGCGAAGTGAGGTGATGTGGTGTGGTGTGACTTTTTGATAAAGAATGGGGTAAAGTATGTGTGGGTCGGGACGGTTTTATATACCGAAGAACTCTCTCCGCATTGTTTTGATGCATCAAATTGCGGGGATGTGACGCAGCCCAGTGGAGCGGCATCTCGGACGTGGGAACCTCCGAGGTAGAGAGAAAAAAGCGAGGCACTGATTACTGGTACAGTATTATTATCGACACATAAAAGAAAAACATGTGCAGGAGAAGTAGTTGGAGTTAGATGATACCTAGATCGGCACTGCCGTTATGGCCCAGTGCCCAGGTATACTCTGCGTAAAAATTCCAGTCTTCGTTCTGATCTATTCTTGCAGGTAATGCGTACTTTTAGATTTACAGGATAAGGGTACAACTGCACATTTCAGAAACCGAGCCGCACAAAAAGTCTGTCTTTGGAACCTTTCGAACTGCACGAATGGGTGTATAAAACCTGCTTAACATAGAGGGCTATGGCTAGGATCAGATGTTAACTGTAATGATATTCCTTTACTTGTCAGGAACACCCGGATTGGCGGGCTGCGAATGGGGAGAGAGGATTTTGCTTAAAATGGTATTATTAAAATAGATAATCGAGTATTTCCAATAAACATGAGCGCGATATCGCTAGCTTAGCTAATACCTGTCTAAAGCTGCGAAAGCCTGGAGAATTCAATTGCAATTGGAGGGGGGATTTGGACCTCCTTTTATAGTTTTCCTAGACGCCAGGGAAAGGTACATTGGCGGCGGGCGCAACATTGCGTGATTATTGACTTAATGGCTATTGTTAAGCGCCTGAAAAAAAATGAACAAGTGTATCGTCGTGGGCTTGCGTCTCGTGTATCGCACACATACATACCACATGGGGCCCAGCCAGGTAGGTCATGTATGCACACTGCACGCTGGTTTTTTTCTTTTCCTACTGCGTAGCTTGGCTGAAAGATGTCTCGAGTGGAGAAACGGGAAGGGCAATTGTAGCGTGAAAGCTGCTTGAATTGGTGCTACTACTATATTGATGGTAGATAGCAGAGGTGATAAGGGGGAGAATCGAGGGCTTTTGCTTTTTCAATTTGGTTCTATTTTAAACATTGATATTCATTGCCTAATACGAATGGCAGACTTTGAGCATGGGAGAATAAATGACAATGGAACTGCGAAAGCTTGGACTCACCTCAATTTCGAGGAGAGTTTGGGCTGCTTTTATAGGTTTTTTTGTAGGGGGCGACAAGACATTGACAGAAAGTATGAAATCAGCCGCCGCAGAGCGTGTATAATCCTGATGGCTAAGAAATTGTGCTTTTGATGAGCTGAAAACCAGTGTCAATTGAGCCATATAGTATTTGAATTTTACTATAATTGTGATTTTAAATGCAAACTATAGTGCAGGAGTTTTAACATAAGTAAAATCAAATCAAGCAGTGGTTAGATAATGGGTGCATGTTTCGTTGTTGCTTCTGGTATTCTTTGGGCTGAGGGATAGAGACGGAGCAATGGGAGGGGCCATTTGCTTATATGTTCAATTTATTGGCGCAAGAAGCTTACAGTTGGTTTACATAAACAACGCTAGACTGCGAAAGTATACAGAATCCATTTAGAAGGAGGGGGAGGGAATTTGGTCTCCTTATATAGTTTTTCCTAGACGTCAGGGAAAAAGGGTACGTTTGACGGCAGCAACAATGGCGGGGCGCAACATTAAGTAATTTATTGATTTTATGATTTAATGATTTAATGGGTATTATTTAGCGCCTGGAACGTAAATTTGGGCGCTCGTGTCTCCGTCGATACTGTTGTCGCTCGCAATATAATGACACACCAGAAATACTTTGAATACTAGCAACTTTGAATTCCTACCATAGAAACACTGGATTGCACAGCGAGGGAACTCGAACGAAGGAACGGGGAGGGCAAATGTAGCGTGAAAACCGCTTAG
>JAKTQM010001230.1:3495-14483 GCA_030558825.1 Blastobotrys niveus
AATTTTCTTCCTTTTTTTTCAACTCTTTTTACAACATCCACCTCCATCTTTTTTATATCAAATTCCAATTGAAAGACAAATATCAGACTAATCATCTATTCGAGTCATCTTTCTATTCTTCTTTGATTATTCAACATCTCTCTCCAACAGCAGTTATATACTATATCATTTAACCCACGACGATCTAACAAAAAAAAGTTTCATAAAAAAAGTAACAAAAAACCATTTCATTCACACCACTCCACACCACATCAACATTATAAATTCGAACAGATCTTTTGTTGGTTCCATCATATACACATTCAACAACACTGCTTTGCACATTATATACATATATCCTGAAGCAAGCAAAGCATCGTGTTAGATAACTACCACAGCACAGAATCACAACTTGAAGCTAAGCGCATCATACAATTTATCGGAAAATAACAACCTTTTTTTTCCCCCATTCTCTCTCTCCACCTCCACTTTAACATCAAACACAACACATATTAACCACGCAATCTACATTCATTAATCACACACACATATATATAAATCACAATGTCTGCATCTTTATCAAAGCAACTTGAAAACACATCAATTTCAAACAACAATAACACGAGCAGTCAAAACTCGCCATCATCACAAGATTGGAAATCACAACTCAACCTACCAAAAAAAGACTCGCGGCCACAAACTGAAGACGTGACAAAAACCAAGGGCAATGGATTTGAAGACTTTTACCTCAAACGATCCCTATTAATGGGCATTTTCGAAGCTGGATTTGAAAAGCCATCCCCAATTCAAGAAGAAGCCATTCCAATTGCTCTAGCAGGACGTGATATCCTGGCTCGAGCCAAGAATGGTACTGGTAAAACAGCAGCATTTGTTATTCCTGCCTTGCAACAAATTAATCCAAAGATTGAAAAAGTTCAATCATTAATCTTGGTTCCAACTAGAGAATTAGCATTGCAAACATCACAAGTATGCAGAACTTTGGGCAAGCATTTGGGGATTAATGTCATGGTAACGACGGGTGGCACGACTTTAAAGGATGATATTATTCGATTAAATGATACCGTCCATGTGCTAGTGGGGACTCCAGGTCGAATTTTGGATTTGGCAGGTAAGAACGTGGTGGACTTTTCGGAATGCCCCATGTTTATTATGGACGAAGCGGATAAGCTTCTATCACCAGAGTTTACCGTTATTGTTGAACAATTATTGGCACATTTCCCAGCTGATCGACAAATTCTATTGTTTAGTGCCACATTCCCATTGGTGGTCAAGAGTTTTATGGACAAGCATCTAAACCGACCATATGAAATCAATCTTATGGACGAATTGACACTACGAGGGATTACCCAGTATTATGCGTTTGTGGAGGAAAAACAAAAGCTGCATTGCTTGAATACCTTGTTTTCCAAGTTGTCAATTAATCAAAGTATCATCTTTTGCAATTCTACTAATCGTGTTGAATTACTAGCACGAAAGATTACCGAACTTGGATACTCGTGTTACTATTCTCACGCCAAGATGCTACAATCGCATCGAAACAAGGTGTTCCATGAATTTCGAAACGGAAACTGCCGAAACTTGGTGTGCTCTGATTTGTTGACTCGAGGTATTGATATCCAAGCTGTTAACGTCGTCATCAACTTTGATTTCCCAAAGAATGCCGAGACCTATCTCCATCGAATTGGTCGATCGGGTAGATTTGGTCATTTGGGGTTGGCCATCAATTTGATCAACTGGAACGATCGGTTCAATTTGTATAAGATTGAACAAGAATTGGGTACTGAAATCAAGCCGATTCCAAAGATTATTGACAAGGCATTGTATGTTGCTGATAGTGTCGAATCTATTCCACGACCATTCCCAATGTCTGAATTGCCACAAACTACTCAACGAATTGGTGGACGATATCATCATCCACGAAACAACAACAATCAACATCAGCAGCAACATCAAAATCAACACCAGAATCAAAATCAACCACCAATGCCTCAACAACATCAACAGCAGCAACCAGGTATGCAAATGCCACCATACATGCAACAACCAATGATGGGCGGCGGTGGGCCACCACCTCCAGCTCCACCAGGTCATCCTACTGGTGTTCCACCACCGGCCATGCCAATGTATTACCAGCAGCCACCTCCACCAAATGGATATTATCAGCAGCAGCAGCAACAACAGCAGCCGCAACAACAAAAATCACAGCAATAAGTGTACGTAGCCTAAGCTACATTTACACATGCACTTTTTTGCGTTTTTCTCTTTAATCTTCTGATGTTTAATTTTTTTTTACGAATTGTTTTGATGTGATGCGACGAAAGTATTTATTTTTATGATGATATGCCTATATTTACTTCACTTGAAGTATTTTTATTCCTGGGTTTTTTTTATATTGGAATGAAGTTCTTGTTTTTATTCAATGGTTTAATGTCGACATTCAATCATTGAAGTTTTTTTTTGGAATTTTTTCTGATTTTTTTTTTATTTTTTTTTTTCAATTTTTTACTATCTTAGATCAACTTTTATCCTATAAACAGAATAATACCATTTTATCTATATATGAATAAATAAATCACAATTCTTTGATCATGGTATACAAATACTACACTTTAATCGTGCTTTTATAAAACTCATCATCCACTAGTCTGGAACCGTTACAATCGATAAGCACAATCTTTGATGAGCTACCAATCCATTGGACCCAAACTACACTGGAAATGGAAATAAACTTGGATCTCTCTTTCTCTTTATCTACGCCCCCATGCATGTTTGAAAGAAGGGAATCATCCAAACACAGAGATTCCCCGACCTACCTCGATGCAAGGTTGTGTTCGATAACGACAGGAAAAGGCAATAGCAGTAGTTCGGAACGCAACACGAATAATATTTTTTGTTCGTGGGCTGAGACCAAGCCACGCGCTTTTTTTTCTTCTTGTGACGCACATTTATTTACGCACATACATCTTAAAAGAACGCAGGTCTCGTTTCTTTCTTTAATTATTTTTCTTCCTGTCTCTGTAATTTACTTTGCTTTCTTCACTATCTTTCTTTTCTTCTCTTCTTCATCATGGAAGGAAAGAATATCAAAGTGATTGCCAGGTTCCGGCCGGAAAATGACAATGAACGTAAGCAAGGGGGTAAACAGGTGGTTGCATTTGCAGGCGATCAAACTTGTCGCGTGAGTGGTAGTAGCGGAGGCGGCGGTGGAGGAGATGGCAGCAGGAATGAGTTCACGTTCGATAGAGTGTTTGATCAAGACAGCACACAACAACAAGTATTCGATTATTCATTGAAACAAACAGTAGATGATTTGATGAAAGGGTATAATGGTACGGTATTCGCATATGGTCAGACTGGCAGCGGTAAAAGTTATACCATGATGGGACCTGATCTAGATGACCCTCACCAACGCGGTGCTATTCCCCGAATGGTAGATCAAATCTTTGAACAGATCTTGACGAGTCCCGAGGAGATTGAGTACATGGTTCGGGTCAGTTACATGGAGATTTACATGGAACGAATCAAGGATCTGTTAAGTCCTAGTAACGACAACTTGGCGATTCATGAGGACAAGACAAGAGGCATTCATGTGAAAAACTTGACTGAAGAGTACGTGACGAGCGCACAGGAAGTGTATAGTGTTATGCGGAAGGGTGCTGGGTTACGTGCCGTGGCTAGTACAAACATGAACCAGGAAAGTTCTCGGTCACATAGCATATTTATGGTGGTGGTATCACAAAAGAATGTATCGACAGGAACACAAAAGACTGGTCAATTGTTCTTGGTGGATTTGGCAGGTAGTGAAAAGGTTGGCAAGACGGGTGCTAGTGGGCAGACATTGGAAGAAGCCAAGAAGATTAACAAGAGTTTGAGTTCGTTGGGTAATGTCATCAATGCATTGACGGACGGGAAAAGTACGCATATTCCGTATCGAGATTCCAAGTTGACACGAATCTTGCAGGAGTCACTAGGTGGTAACTCTCGTACTAGTTTGATTGTGAATTGTTCACCATCTAGTATGAACGTCAATGAAACGTTGTCCACGCTACGATTTGGGGTCCGGGCCAAGACTATCAAGAACAAGGCTAGAGTTAATACTGAACTCAGTCCTGCCGAGTTGCGACAAATGCTCAAGAAATGCCAGGCGCAACTGGACTCCAAGACTGCATATGCATTGAAACTAGAAACCGAGCTCAAGAAGCTGAGAGACTCGCCGACTAGTACACCTACGAGAAGCAGAACGCCAGTAAAGAATGGCATGGACGAGGACGATGATGAAGACGTGATAGTATCAACTACCGATGTTGATGAAGAAGTTCTTCGCCGCGAGAATGAACTACAAGATCAAATCGCCGATCGAGACGCTATTATCGAACGACAAGAACGAGAACTTGCTCAACTTCGCAATGGACTACCAGCAGAACTCGAACGATTGAAATACGAAAAACAAGAACTGGAAGTCAAACTCGAAGCTATGAACAGTATCGAAACCGATCGGCGACGTACATCATCGATGATTACTCCTGACCAGAGCCCCACGCCAGACGGCTCCCCCGCCAAATCCAAATCCAAATCTTCTTCCATCACTGACTCTACAGACCAACAATCGACATCATCTAACAACAATGGTAACGCAGAGAAACGTCGAAAAACAGCACAGCTACTTGGAGATTACTACCAAAAGAGCCAGGCCGATCTAATCGACGATGCACTCAACGCACTCAACCAGCTAACCCCCGACAACCAAGAAGCGGTTATCTATGGTCGACTTCGTGGATCTCTAGAAGAAATGCAACAACTTCCCGAATACCGCCGTGAAAAAACCATGGAAGCTGATCGAGAATCCTTCAGAACGCTCGTTGATGAATGTACAAGTGGTGACGTCTCCACGACAACTGTTGATGACCTTTACAGTGCCAAAATCCAGGCACATGAAGAAACAATCGCCAAACTCATGGACCAAGTTGAAGAACTCTCCCGTGAAAACGCAGACCTCCGGCTACGACTCAAACGAAGTTCTGGAGGCGGTAATGCACAGTTTGAACAGGTTCGACAGAGTTTGATGCGAGATTTGCAGGACCGATGTGAGAAGGTTGTTGAACTAGAAATTTCCCTCGACCAAGCACGCGATCAGTACAACTACGCCATTCGTAACGGCCATAACAAGTCACAGCAAAAGAAGATGGCGTTACTTGAGCGTAACTTGGACCAATTGACACAGGTACAGAAGCAGCTAGTCAACCAAAACACGCAACTTAAGAAGGAAGCTGCGGTGGCGGCAAAGTTGTTGTATAATCGTAACGACCGTATCGCGGCATTGGAAAGTCAGTTGCAAAATGCAAGACAGCAGTTGGAACGAGAACATGAACAATTTAGTACGCAATTGGCATGGTTGAATGATCAGATTTATAGTGTCAAGAGCAATGGTCCGTCCGGCACGAATATTGTCAAGCCACTGCGAGGCGGCGGCGGTGGTGCACAATCCACTGCTAGAAGCAACTCGTCGTCACCTACTAGAGGAATGTGGAATAAGATCAATAGTATTGTCGGGGCATCGTCATCATAAAGTGGATGAGTGTATTATAGATGTATTTAGATTTCGAGGATCTTTTATATGACACTTTTATATTTATTATTACATTATTTTTTATGCAAATGTCAATGGGTTTGAAATCTTTTGGTATTTTTTTTTATTTAATTTACATAGCACTAATCATAATAGTTAGCAGCTCATATAGGGTTTCCCATGCTGGAGGAGTTTATATACTAGGCTACTTTTTATATATAGACCACTGATGCACAACCGCGCACGGCTGGTAGTTGGGGGGCATCCAACATGTCGCTGTTAGTGATAACATCCATATCGATGGATATGTTTGTTGCTCTATACATTCTGGAATGCATCATCACCCGTCTTCAACGACAACACCGACCGAACATCCGTCGAGTACCGCAACGCATTCAAAAATGGAATCAAATTCAACAACGAATGATCACTTGGATCCGAGATCCACCCTTCAATCGCCACTGCATTCGCTTCATGCCTATGATAAGAAATCGGCGAGTTATCCACAATCACCACTTTACTCACATCCGGCTCGACTATCGACAAATCCTTAATGAACCCTGTATTGGTCATTATACAATGTTGTCGGTAAAATCTCTGTGCAAAGTACTTGCGATCCTGCTCCAACCAATCAATCATAGGATCAGCATACTGTTGTACTGATGCAGTAAACACTACAAGTCGGTACCATTGACTAACTGCTTTCAAAAACTGATCACAATACGGCCGTTTATTAACCAAATACAGAGTCGCCAGTTGCGAGTTTTCCAACTTGATTTCCACCATTTGGCCCTGAGAAAACTTGCTGCTACGACTCAACGAATGGATCAACGTTTCATCTAAATCAAGCACCAGAGTTTTGCGTGGAGTTGGTCGTAATAATGGTCGGGACGGGAACATTCGGCCATAAATGCTTCCGCTATGTTTATGTCTCGGCAGTCGAATACCTTTGCGCGATTCGTAGGGGCTCTGCAGGCTCCGTGCGACGTCGTCATTTTCTTGTTGTATTGATGCTACTGCTGAGGATGATGATGATGATGTTGTTGTTGTTGGTTTACCAGTGGTAGAGGTAGTAGAGGTATCTGTTTGTTTATTATTAGTAGTAGTAGACGGCCTGAAAAATAGGCCCGATGTAAATGCAAATAACATGGTAAAAAAGGAGAATATTGTGCGGGGGATGTACAATAAAGATGCAAAGAATAAATTCTCATGGTCGTTAGAAACAGCTCCAGCTGGTAAGGAGAGTAATGGAGATGATGACGATGAGGTGGACGATGTAGATGATTGTCGTGCCTGTTTACTAGCCTTTGTGTCTTCAACAGTATCATCTACCGCCACGTCGTCGAGACCTATACTTTCACCTAACGTTGGTGGTTCATCCAACCGGGATGAAGACTCGACCTGTTCATCTTGAAGGTTGTTGTATGAATCAGTATCATCTGGTCGATGTGATGTTCCTTCACACTGCGAGGTGTCATCTTGTGGCGTTGTGGAGGACGAAGACGACCAGATTAGACTATCGACTTGAGTCGATATATATTGTAATGAGTTCATGCCATAAGATAGATTAGAAGGTGAAAGATCAGGTTAGAAAGAATATAGAACTGATATTGTGTAAAGAAAAAAAAAAAGCGAGGTATTAATAGCAAAAAGAGAGAGAAGCAGTTCTATGGTATTTTAAAGTGTTTGGAAAAAAAAAAGGGCAAAAATTCAACAACAAAAAAAAAGTGTTTTGAGCTGTGTGTGAGCGTGTGAGCGTGAGCATGTGCCACATTTGTTTTGTTGTGTTGTGTTGTGACTTCTTGTTGTTGTTGGAACTCCACCCCCCAAAACGGAGCCGCAGATGATGAGGATGACTATTGCAGTGTTTTAGATAAAAAAGCTGTTGTTGGCCATATTAACTGTATGCATTATATCAAGAGGATCCTAGAAGAAGAAAGATAATGTTAGTAAAGTAAAGGGTGTCGATGTGTAAAGTGTTCATCGTTCATTTTAAAGGATAACGATACCAGTTTCAGAATTGCCGAGACTTGTGGCACCAGCATAACCGACGCTTCATACGGTACGCTGGTTTCGAATGGAAACCAGAGGTATTCTCTACAAAGAGTATCATTGAGACTATCCATGGCAGTTTCGACAATATCAAGCACTTTTGCAGTTGTGTCGATAGTGTATAGACTAAACACCAGTTTAACGCGCGTATAGTACGCCACAGATGTCAAATACGGCACCGAAAACGGCGGTACCCGCAACTCTGACGGAGAAAGTCTCTGCATACCGCGGTTCTTTGCCAATTTGGTTACTAACATATCCTGCAACCCCACATCTTCTTCATCGTTAACACCGACGACAAGTTCGATAAGATAACCATGAATTGGATGCGGCGCTGCTTTAACGCCCGGTGTATATTCCCCCGATACATCAATTATAGCTTCAAAATCCAATTCCACATGGTTCCGATCATCTATCAGTTGAAACTGGTCTGATCTAAGTTGATATTTGCTCATTTGTAATCAATAACAAACACACGCGCTGGTTACAATCTGTGTGTGTGTGTGGGGTTTGAATGGAGATGAATGCAGTGTGCGGCTCACGCAGCCGGCAAAGAGACATAAAACCGCCCGCGTTAAGTTTAACCGGGTGGCCGAGCCGAGGTGCCTCGCTTGGTTTTTTTGCTTTCCCCGCGGCCAAAGGTCTTCATATCATATAAAAGCAACTGCATATCCCGCTCTCGTTTTCTTTTTCATTCTTTTCTCCACACATATCATATATATATACTATACACACACAACAAAAAAAGAACATGGCATCTTCATTATTCTCTTTGGACGGTAAAATTGCATTGGTCACTGGCGGGTCCCGTGGCTTGGGTCTCTACATGGCCGAAGGTATGCTCCAAGCCGGTGCTGCCCGTGTCTACATTTCATCTCGAAAAGCCAAGGCATGCGACGACGCAGTTGTTGAACTTAACGATCTATGCAAGAAACAGGGACTAAAAGGTAAGGCTATTGCCATCCCTGCAGATGTAGGTGACAAGAAGGGTATCGACTCTCTTTACAATGAATTCAGCAAACTCGAATCCAAACTCGACATTTTGGTTGCCAATGCCGGTGCTACATGGGGTGAATCATTTGAAAATCACCCAGATCATGCTATTTCCAAGGTCCTTGATTTGAACGTTAAGGGTGTGTTTTTGTGTATCCAAAAGTTTGGTGCTATGCTTGAATCTGCCGGCACTCGAGAAGATCCATCGCGAGTTTTGGTTACTGGGTCTACTGGTGGGTTGACTGCTGGTCTCAGCGGCGGTACTTATGGTTACGTTGCTTCCAAGGCTGCTGTGCATCACTTGGCTAAGGTGTTGGCTTGTGAATTGGGTCCACGAAACATTACTGTGAATACGTTGGCTCCAGGGTTCTTCCCATCCAAGATGTCGAATGGTGTGTTGAGCGTGCTAGGTGATTCGGTTGTGGAAGGTAACCCACGAAAGCGATTGGGTGTTAAGGAAGATATTATTGGTGCTACCATTTACTTGTGTTCCAAGGCTGGTAATTATGCCAATGGTATTGTTCTACCAATTGATGGTGGTGCCCATGTCGCCGGTAAGATGTACGGTGCGCACGTACGGTGTAATAATAATAAATAGAAACTATATTTTCGGTATTTTTATATATCAATATGCATTTTTTTAGGTGTTGCTAAATCTACGCCGGGTGACTCTACTTAGCAAACTGTTGAACACCTGTTCCAACTCGGTATTATCATCGTCATCATCATCGTCTTGTTCATCATGACTAGGCAGATCAGAAACGTCTACAGTCTGATACAGATCCTGTTTCCGTTCTGGCATTTCTTCCGGCTTGATAAGTTTGAGTTGACCAGTGTTATAAGACCGACAATTGGAGCATTTGAGACCGAGGAAATGGAACGGTACATTGGATTTAGCGCGACAATCATTGCATCCGATAATCGCTCGCCAATTGCAGTACGGTTCTGGTAAAGGTTGGTTTTGGATCTCCGTGTCAAGAATTCGGAATTGCGCCGCCATGTTGACTACCGACCGTTTACATGTCGGACACTTGTAACTCGACTTGACATGTTCATCGTAACATGGTTTATGAATGGAATGCCCACATTTCATGAACAAGATGGTTTCTGTAGAAGTAAACATGAAATCACCACAAATAGGACAATCCCGTTCCGTGTTATTCTCAATACACTTGTGATTCCCCATTAATTCAATCGACATGCAAATGTTGCATGTTTCGCAATGAAACAGATCAATGCCCAGTCCCTTGCCGATACGACAAATCTTGCACCCATTACAATGATAAATATCCTTACCAGGGTCATCGTCCCATAATTTACACACATCACAATAATACCTCGCAAACACTTTCCCACAGTGCGTACACTTGTTACTCGCATCTTGATCTGTGCCGCACACCATACAGATGATATGCCTCGTTGCCGGTCGTACCAGTTTATGATCCGGGACAGTGGAATCATGGCACAATCGACATGTAAACCACCGGAAACAAGTCGAGCATTCGACTTTACATCCTCGTCTATAATGTTCGCATCCAAGTTCTCCATCGAGTGTGAACGTGCTTTCCCGGTCTTTACTCGTAATACCTGGTTGTGATCTTTCTTCTGCTTCTTCTCTGGATTTCCCCAAACTCTTATAATAACTCTCACTCATAAGCCGTTGTATTTCTAAATCAATCTCTCGTTCACCAATATTCTTCTGTTTAAGTTCACGAATCGCCTGCCTGATCAACCCTTCAGTCGCCGGTACCGTCAGCGTACTATTATCATCAATGGTATTATTGTTGCTGGTACTACTACTACCACCACCCACTTCATCCGGTGCCGAAATTGCCGGCAAATCGACTGTCGAACTGGACCTTATTACACGGTTTCGAGGGTCGACTTGTTCAATTGGTGGAGGCGTCGCTGGGTCCTCTGCTGGTATGACAACGCGGGGTTCGCCATGTGGTGCAAGGTACCGTGCAAATAACCAGTTCGCGTAATCAAATGATAATCCACCATTGAAAAGACCTCTAGGGAGTTTACCAATTTGTTCCATTTCATCATCATCATCTTCTTCATCATCGTCGTCCTCGTCATCATCTTCTTCAGACTCAATGTCGGCGTCTGAATGTCGATCTGATTCATGTCGGTCTTGATCGTAAGGATGTCTTGCGTTATATAACATGTCGGTCAGCCCATGGCTGAGAGTATTCAACAAGTTCTCCAGGTTTTCCATCGTATGTTTGTATATATTTATTGAGAAGACAGAATAACAGAAGAACGCAACGCAGCTGCCGATGAGCTGATTTTTAAAAAGTGTCTCTCTTGTGTGTGACGTTCAAATTGGTGGGGAAAGAAAAATTTTGGGGCGCCACCGACAGCTCCGGTTTCA
>JAKTQM010001230.1:14503-24954 GCA_030558825.1 Blastobotrys niveus
GTCAACTTTTTGGATATTCTATATGGAGTATAGACGTGCTTATAGACAGCTGGTAAGGTACGGGCTTCGTGCTGTTCAATGGAAAGCGCCGTACCGCCATGTTGTATTAAGAGGGTTGAGAAATCGGTTCAATCGTGGCGTTGACCAAGCGCCGTCGCCACAAACGTTGCAGAATTCCATCGCGTTTGTAAAAGCAGCTGCAGAGTATCATGGTATGGAGTTGGAAATTCTAAGAACGATGATTCATGTAGAGTATAGTGAATGGTCAGAGCGATCGTCGCGAAAGGATAAAACCAAGCAGGCGTTGGCGCATCCGGTGGTGGAGAATTACCAAGCTACAGTTGATGCGTTGAATAAATCGATGGATCTGGCACTTTGATGATACGTGATATGCGATGTTTGGAGTGGTTTTTGCGTGGCGATATATAATGAGGAAGGTGCGACATAGCAGGTGTTGTATACAGAGACGCGTTACTTGCCCTTTGACTTTGGCGGCTGCTTTGACTTTGATGGCTTCTTGTACTTGACGCTGGCTCTACAAACACCCTGTAACGATCGCACAGTATGCACACATCGAGCTCTGGCTTCATACCGTGCCACAAGATATCCCTGACGAAACTTCCATGTTGACTTCAACTCTCCGCCACCACCGACTAGATAGGTATCAACGTTAACCAGGTCCACGGCTGGTGTAGCAGGGTCCAGCAATACGACAATATTAGCTCGTTCGTCTGTGAAGTCTCTAGGATCGACTAAATCCATAATGAGGACTGAGTTAAAAGATAAGCGAAATGGAGAATGAATGGAAAGCTGAAGGAAAAAATATTAGTAAAAAGCGGGTTTAATAAATTATATATGCGGCCCCTTGCTAGCATGAACGTCATCCTGGCTGGTTTCCTAGTGCGGCGATCTATGATTACACAATATTTGCTAGTATTCTTGAACAACTTGTACGCAGGGACATGACTGGATTTTTCGAGCTCGATTAATGTCGACTAATGCTAAGATATCAAATTTCATCAACCCGTACCGTTTTATCACGGTTCCTCGTTCTTCGACTAACTGGAGTACCTTATCGACATCTTTTTCAGTAGAATTTTTGTTGAATAGGATAACAAACTGCGACATTGGTGTATCTGGAACGATGGTCGAGATACTGTCGTTACTATCACCACTGACACTGCGCTGGTGATGGTGATGATAGTGGCCCTGCTGGGCGTCGTGGTGGTGGCTATCAATGGTGGGTCTATTGTTGCCGGCTATAAATTCATCTCCAATATAGCTATGCCGTCTAAACCTGGCTATCGATAAGCGACGTTTCAATGTTTGAAAGTTGTGAGTAGATACGCTCTTATTAGACGTACGCAATGACATGAATAGATGCAAAGAAGGTGAAATGATAAGACAAAGGACCCAGGACCAAGAACCTTTTTTTTAATTCCTTTACACCCTTCTCTCTTATTTTATTTATACTAAAATAAATTCCTTTTACTAGATCCTCAAACAGCGATGAGTCGGTTTGTTTATCAAAACCGCATAACACACATACGATCTAGCTAAAGGAGTGGCTGATAAATTATGCAAGTTTCATGTTTTTGTTTTGAAGCAAATAATTTGTGGACCATCGACCCCTGAGACATTAGACACTAAAACACCAAACGCCAAACAACCAAAAAAACACCAACTAGTACTTCATCTTCAACTCAGACACGCTCTCGACGTAATTTAAATTTCGAACCAACGGCTGGATCCCCGACTCCATCATACATGACACATGTTTTTTGCCGTTTATCATGCGGGTTGTGACAAGATTGCCGTACGATGCTTCGATCATGGATTGCAAGTCGGAAAGGTGATGTTGAGTAGCGGCGTTTTTCAACACCACCATATGTGCGGTGACTGCCATGTGGGGATGAAGGCTTTAAAGATAAAAAAAGAGTGTGTATGTGTGAGAGAAGAAAAAAAAATTAAAAAAGAAGGAAGAAAAAGGATCTGTTATTTATGCTTTTTTTTTATATTATTACTTACTTTCTTTGGTTTATTATGGTTTTTTTTGGATCTAATCGGATTTTTCATTTAATAGAGCATGATCACCATGACCTGCAAAACTTACCACCAATTGTGCACTGTAAAGAATTTTCCGTTTCGCATCACCTCTTACATCCTTGCCCCACCATGCTGCATGACAATCTTCGATATCAAGATGCTTGATGGTATTCCAAATATTATGAATATCATCTGGAGGCAACGGAATCATATTTGGATACGACCACATGAATGAAAACGACGTGGTTCCTTCTGGCCGGTCGATATGATACATACCACTTGGAACAACCATAATAGTATCAGCCACCAGTAATTTTTTGGCTGGTTTATAGTAACATACTAATGATCCTGGAAAATGACCTCCTACTTTGTACACAATAATGTCGTCATTAAATTTATGCTCAATAGTGGTGATTGGCACCTGGTATGTCTGATCGACTCGACAAAGCCATTCTTGGTCTGGTTGAGCGATATAAACCTTACAATCAAACGCCTTTGCCCACTCCAAATGGGTGGAATAATAATGGGGATGAGAAATTACAATAGCACTGACCCCACCTAGGGCGTTAACCCGGTCAATTGTATCTTGGTCAAGGTACGTGATACAGTCCCACAAGATGTTCCCGCTTGGGTGGCGCATCAAAATCGCCCGTTGCCCAATGGCGATTTGAGGTACCGTCCAAATGGAATA
Source organism: Blastobotrys niveus (assembly GCA_030558825.1). Classification (NCBI taxonomy): domain Eukaryota; kingdom Fungi; phylum Ascomycota; class Dipodascomycetes; order Dipodascales; family Trichomonascaceae; genus Blastobotrys; species Blastobotrys niveus. The sequence continues at coordinate 17,241 of JAKTQM010001230.1, forward strand.
AATATTAGAGTTGAATGGATCCATGCGGATCTCGTTGTGGTACTTGTTGGAACTGACTAGTGTTCGCAGGGTGGTGAAACTTTGCCCGGTCACAGGCACGTATTGGCGTGGGTCGTCACAGATACGGCATGATTTTAAGCTAGTGGTATGGTGTTGCACGCCACAAGTAGAGCAAACTAGTAGATCCATAGTGGTGGTGTGGTCGGTGTATGTGTGTGTTGTTGTCGTAGTAGTAGCTGTGTAAGATGAAAAATGTAATAAAAGTAGAAACGTGCAAAATCAGTTAAAGAGATATAAGCCTTTGTTTATATATAAAAATTATGGCTGCATCTGAGATTTTATCCGATGATCTAGAAAGACATGAACGCGTCTAGACTTCCTTTGTTTCAGAACGGGTGTGTAAGCTATTTCTGCCCCCCGCCTTTTGTTGTGGCATGCGGAATCGTGGAATCGTTGCTAGTTTGTCAGCTACAATTGCACTAATCAGTTTACCATTACTACACTACCCTTTTGCCATTTGTAACATACGAAACGTTCTAGATGTCACAGACTTGAATTACTAAAAAAGGGTAGCGAGCGTTTAAAGAGAAATTGATTACGTGGGTTACAATTTGATATTAGAAATAAAAACCTATATTCTTTGCTCCCTCTCCAACTAAACTAACTAGTAATTCTACCTTGATAATGCATCTTTTACGTCTTTGACATAATCATAACCATATAACCAGTCAGCAAACACTGGATCCCGCCATTGCCAATGATCACCAACCCGTGGTTCCATTGACAATTCCTGGTCTCGCTGCTGTTGCAACGGACCATCATGCATATGATACGAAGTACGCTGATGAGCGCTTTGTACCACCACTTTATCAGCACGTCTTTTTCGCATCGTTTCGTACAATTTTAATGAATCTGTTGTAATACCTGCTCGTTTCACTACCTCTCCTAATACCCCAGCGTCTTCGAGGGCAATGGCAGCGCCCTGGCTTAGATACGGCAACATGGTGTGAGCCGCATCACCAATCATTAGAAACTTGCCATTGTAATGCACCCAGTTATCGACTGGTGGACGAATCAGTAGTTTCCATTTCATCACACTGCGTACTCTTTGAAGTAATTTACCCAAAAGTGGATCCCAGTCTTGGAATATTCGACGCATTTCGTCAGTATCACCTTCAACCCGATGCACATGGGCAGCCGTATCATCAGGACACAGCAGCACAATATTAAGCAACTCGCCACCTTTTAACACGTACGAAACAACATGGGAATCTGGTCCCACCCAGTAATTGACTTTAGGATCGTTCAACATTTCGGCTAGTTCAGGGTCGTCGGCCAGTTGCTCCTTGGTGAGTAAGATTCGATACGCTACATCGCCAGTAGCAGTGGGGATATCTTCTGGATGCGAATTGTTGTGATTTTGACTGTTTGTATTGTATTTTAAGCTCCGGGGTAGTTTTGTTCTGCATACCGAATACAAGCCATCCGCGGCTATCACCAGATCTGCTCCAATTGCGTACCCTGTATTATCGTATTTACCTGTGTCGTCGTCTTCACTACCACTGCTATCAGCGCCATCCACATACACTACACCTTCTTCGAAATCGAGATCATATACTTTGCTGGAACATCGAACCTCCACGCCCTGCTCCTTGGCGCGTCGAATCAACTGGTCATGCAGATCGGCTCGATGCATATCCCAGAACGGAGCTCCATATAGGTTAAGATGGGTTGGCATGATATTGAACTGACATAAATTCTTGCCATCCGACCATCGTTTGAGGTAACAATCCGAAGGAACCACTGCATTGCTGCGTAAAGACGGTTCCAATCCCCAGTTGTGAAGTACCCTTGTCGCGTTTGGAGTGATTTGAATGCCGGCACCAACTTCTGCTAGTTGACTAGCGCTTTCTAGTACCAATACATCTTCGATATTTGCTAGTCGTAATGCAATGGCCGTGGCCATACCGGCCAATCCTCCTCCTACAATGATGACTTTCCTGCGTTCGGTAACCGATGGCCGAGAGGGGCTATTTGTATAATGTGGCATAGTCATCAGTAATGGAGAGCCAAAGAAAAAAAAAATGAGCGTCTAGAAACAGAAAAAAAGAAGAAGAGGAAGAGGAAGAGTGACGATATGGGCCCTTTTTAATACTTTTAAACAATAGACAATTTAAAAGAAAGTAACAACCCTGATAATATTACGAATCACAATGCCGGATAGATGCTGCTTGTATGTGTACTGATCCGCCGCCCGCCAACACCAGCACTGAAATGCACCTGTCTCAAGCCCGAAATTTATTATTATTTTCCGCCTGAAAATCGATTGCCCAAGATCCCACATTGGTTATGGAGTTTTGGTAGCCATCCGCGCGTCGGTAAAATTGTATCCGAAGTGCATAAAGCGAGAGAATTAAGTGGTGGTTTGGCATCATCATCAGCGGCACTTGCGCTTAATAGAACTTATCTGTCATGCCTTCCAAAACCTTTTCTTAAAAGCAACTCAATCATTGTATGCTGCTCTACTTGTCTATTTTATCTTCTATCATCCTCACAATCCCCCTTATTTTTTTGCAACTTTCCATTGTATTCATCACATACCCCCTTAGGTCTTGGTAGTTAGCAGCGGGAATTTAAAAAAAAATGTTTCTGGTGTACATCTCCTCTCCTCTCTCCAGTGCACGATTCCGAACATGCTAGCAGCGGGCACTGGAATCGTAGCTCCGCCGCCCTAAAACAACGGCAGATTTCCACCTCTTATTTACCCCAGATTTACTGATCTGTGGTTTTTAATTAGCCAGTGTGTAATTCTATACCGAAACATGAGATCTTATAAGTTATGAAGTAAGAAGTATAGAAAAGCACGTTAACGTTACGCATTCATCTTTTTTCCTTCCCCCGTCGCTTTTATGCTTTGTGCGGCTCTCGGCTAAATTGGCAGTATCTTAACCATGCGTCAAAAATGTTACAATGAAAAAGACTGGCAAGTGGTGACAGTATAGTATATCCCTCGCTCTTCGTTCTTTTCCTTAGTATTATTGATCATGGAGTTCATTTGGCGATCAAGTGTGGATTCGTAGATTCAGAATGGCACGTGTGAGATGCGGAAAGTTGGCTTTCTGAGCATATGTTATTACCTATATCGTTAACCTACGTCGTTATGATATGGTACACCAATGGGGGTACTATAGCGTTATAGTATTATATGTACCTCGATCCGTGGCTCTCATGCCTGCGATCCGATCTTCCGAAAGCCCAGTCCCCAGCCCCCAGCTGCTCAGATCTTTGTTTTTAATAAATTAAACTCGTATTTCGGAAAGACGGCCCCGTCTGTATAGATAAATACCTGGGGAAAACAATGCCAAGCGACATGAACAATGTTGATGGTATATGCTCTTGAATGTTTCTTCACCATCTCAACCTTGACACTGAAGCAACTGGTTTTTGCTAAGTTATAGAATACGTAGTCAAAAGCGCTCTAAATGATTACCATCGTTCTGTGCGGAAAATACGGATCCCCCCACTCTTTTTCTTTGCCAATCTCGGCTGAATTCCTTGTAAGGCGCGACATTCTAAATCTGCCAAGTTGTAAGCTACGGACGGATCAGATACCGTATACATCTGCAGCAAGAAAATCGCTCGTGCTGTTTTGAACCCTTACCTAGCTTTGACTCGCTTGCTCCCTCGTCGCCGTACGGTCGTTTTTAGCGCCGACTTACAGCGTAGCCATCAATGGGTCTTTCCATGACCCAATTGAGGGATGTAGTCAGGGATACTGTACTGTACTGTACATCTTGCCGTAAGGGACGAGCGTGGACGTATGTAGGTAACAATACCCAACGTTCAACGTTCAACGCTCAACATATGCACCTTAGTAATGTCTAGTTCTAAATGCTACGGGAAAACTTGCACCTCCTGAAATATGTAAATCATCCAAGCGGGGGACGGGCACAGCAACTTTACAAGTTGAGAGCGCATACACAGCAATAGTTATATGCATCCAGACGAACTGATGCTAAGAACTAAAAGAAATCACTCTCACCCGAGGTCAGGAGAATAAGTTCCGAGAGGGTGATTATTATGTTTGTCAAACATTGTTACTGGGGCGACTAGTTAAAGGCGGTTAAGCTATATACACATCGCTTCACGTATGCAGCTACCCGAGAATCTAAAACATTTATATGTGGATATCGATGCCATCCGTCATGAAGCAGGATATTTTAATGTAGAGTAGAACAGCATTGTTGTAATTGAGGAATTCTTGGTACGGTAAAAATTCGGAAGAAAGCGTAAAGGGGTTTGATTTGATGCACGCTGTTGATTAATTAATAGATCTGGTAGGATAGGCTTAGCACTTATCGATTCAAGACAACTTTTGAACAGGTCAGCCCTCTTTCAATTAAGTTAGATATGTCAGCTACCACGGGTAATATATAGAGCAGTTCAAATGATTGGTGTATACGACGGTAGTGGTATGAACTATTAAGCTTTGAAACGATAATCTGGCGATTCAGATCTTGTTAAGATGTTGAAATTTAATGCTGGCAGTTTCAGATCCGAGTAACTTGGTATGGATAGCATAAATTACCTGCATCAATTCGCTTAGCTTCTAGTCTTAGCTTAGGCATCTGCCAGTAGGGGATATATCTAGGGGGATGAAACAGCATAAGCTCCCCAACGTTTCTATAGTTATGCTGCTGCTGCTTAAATGCGTCGGCTAAAAAAATGTTTCAGCTGCGTCTGGCTCAAGCTCAGCTTCAAACGCCGTCAAATGTTGCACTGATAAACTTGTCCTCCCCCTTATTCGGTTCAGTTGAGTCAACTAAACTTACCAAACAGAGGGTCCATAAAAGTTTATCATTTGTCATTCACCCGTGTTGTATTAGTACTACATTACACCCGACCAAACGTCCAAACAACGGTTGTAATAGGGAAAGAAAGATAAACGATCGACAGCGCTTAAAGCTACATTAAGCAACTTGTTGCCGTTACTACTGTACTCTGCTGCCCCGCTCCGTATACTAACGTTATACTGGCTGATGTGTACTGCAGCGCAGGTTTAAGCTGTATGTATCCTAGTTTGTGAACCATTGATAGGTCGATCAGAGTACGGTGATCGGCGATAGGATTACAAGTTGAGTAAATAAACGGGGGGGGGGGGGCGTGTTGTTGTCAATCTGGATTTTCGTATCCATATTGTTGATGAAGACTTGAAGCTGATCGGTCAAAGAGGTGTGGTTTATAAACCAAAAGATACAGTAAATATCCAAAATCTATTCAGCTTTTAACATAAGGGTGGTCGATCTAGTCTCGGGTTGTTTTTTGCATACGCACATATATTCACGGTAATCACAAAACTCGACAGGTCAATCTGCATTTGGGGCTTTCAATTTAAAGGTGAGGCTAACCAAGAAAACTAACGACATTTAAAAAAAGGAAATAAGGAGCTGCAAATTAAGCATTTTTATTTACTTTCCTTTTCTCTCTTCTTCTTCTTTTTTATTATTTCAGGACTTTTCACTTTCACTTTTGCTTGTTTGAAAGTTCCATTTCAATTACATTATGGGATTTGAAGAACATTTATCAAACGAAAAGGATGTGTATTCGCAGCCAAACGAATACCCAGTGTCATCAACAAGTGACTTTGTTGAGGACCCCAAGATGGAACGACGGATTGTGTGGAAGATGGACTTGTTTGTGATTCCAGTGGTGATGATTCTATACATTGTGTCGTTTCTCGATCGTGCTAATATTGGTAATGCAAAGATTGCTGGTCTACCAGAAGAAATTGGACTCACCGGGAACGAATTCAACGTATGTACGTCTATTTTCTATGTCACGTACATCATCTTTGATGTTCCAGGGGCTGTATTGGTGAAACGATATGGACCGTCGATTGTGCTACCAGCATACACAATAGCATGGAGTTTTGTCGCCATCTTCTCGGGGTTTATTGAAAGTTATGCCGGATTGATTGTGGTGCGATTGTTGCTCGGGGTTTGCGAAGCAGGGCTCTTTCCAGGGCTTAATTTCTACATCTCCTTGTTGTACAAACGAAACGAGATTTCCAAACGAGTATGCTCCATTTTCGTCGCATTGGCATTAAGTGGTGCGTTTGGTGGGTTGTTAGCGTACGCTATTATCAAGATGGATGGGGTTGGTGGTAAATCTGGTTGGAGATGGCTGTTTATCATTGAAGGGATCGCATCAATGGTCTGGGGGGTGGTTTGTTTCTGGCTACTACCGGATTCTCCTGATAAGGCATATTTCCTCAACGAAGAAGAGAAACTGTATGCAAAGAAACGAATTGAACAAGAGTACATGTATAAAGACCAAGAAAAGCTTCATTGGCAGGATATTAGCTCTGCATTGACGAGTTCAAAGGTCTGGTTATCCGGTATTATCCAACTTGGAGCCAATACGTATCTATTTGCATTTTCAATCTTCTTGCCTAGTGTGATTCAAGGGTTGGGTTACAACTCTATTCAAGCGCAGTATCTAACTATTCCTGTATATCTTTGCGGCGCATTGTTCTACTTTACAGTATCTATTTTCGCCGACAAGTACCAGAAACGGTTCATATTCATGATGGGCGGGTTGGTATTTGTATTTGTCGGGTACTCGGTCTTGTTAGGGTCGCAAATCCAGGGGGTATTGTTCATGGCGACCTTCTTTGTTGCTGCTGGTGGGTACATTGTGCCTGGGTTGAACATGACCTGGCTCAATGCTAATATTGCAGGTCCTTATAAACGAGCCGCTGCAATTGGGTTCAATCAGTCTATTGGTAATATTGGTGGTGTCATTGCCGGTCAAATCTATCGAGATGTTGATAAACCACGATATATTATCGGGCATGGTACGAGTATTGGAGGAGCTGGTCTAGCATTTGTGTGTACTATTATGCTGTATATGCTGTTTAGACATCATAATGCATTGAAGCGGCAAGGTAAGCGAGATGGCCGAGGCGATGAAAGTAAAGATTTTGAATATGTAATGTAATATAGCCATAAGCAGCATAATTATTATTATTTTTTTTGTTGAGTTCCCGAGAGAAAGAAAAGAGCGCTGATTCGAAAAGACACGAGAGGGGAAAGGAAAGAAAGAAAGCCCGGGCACTGCCGTTCCATGTCATGCATGAGACTGAGTCGCAGATGTGTGTCTACCCGGTTATTACTAAAACAAGCGGGGGTACATTAGTAGTAGAACTTGAGGGGGGAAAGAGAAACACTGTCTCTGTCTCACCAACAGTAGAGCCAAAAGGTACCAAGATTCGAAAGAAAAAAAGGCTTGGCAAGGTTGATTTGGATAATAATACCGTTGAGATAGACAGGATTTTAAAAAAAGCTTAAAATGATGAGAGAGGAGCTAAAGAGATATGGACAGGAACAAGGGGAAGAAGCTTATTGGATAGAATGTGGATGTGGCTAGAAAGATTTTGATTGATTAATATCTCGATGCAACCATCTACTTTGGTAGACGTACGTGTGTACGTACCGTACCTTTTCTACGTATGATCTTCCGAGTTGGTGTAAAGTTTAACAGTATTGAGCCCATATGCGACTCAACGAGCGATTTTAGACATTGAGCTGCATTGTCCAGCCAAATACTGTACTGTTAATTAAGCCGACATAGTGCTAGCATAACACAAACTCATATATACCCTTCATTCGATTGCCGATTTCGATTTTTTTTTTTTTTTTTTAAATTTTTTTTT
>JAKTQM010001231.1:7080-19107 GCA_030558825.1 Blastobotrys niveus
AAACTCATTCTACTGGTAGTATTATCATAAGCATGGGCAACCAATGAAGCCAAGGTATCATTGACAATAGCAGTGACCTTGTATCGCATTCCCAATTCCTTAGCCACCCATTCAAATGTATCCTTCAAGTCCCATCCAACAATCTCATCGGAGCAAATGTAACCTTTACCCATTGGTTCAATGAACCCTCGTTCCACTGTATTTTGCTTGAATGGGAAACTCCATGACAACCCCATGACCAAATCTTCATAATCTGGCTTCAACCAACCTTGTTCAATAGCATAATTGATGGCATTCTTGATCTTTTCACCAATCCACAAGAAAAAGTCCTTGCCAGAGAGAGATTTTGTATCCCTTTCAACTGGATGTGACACCTTATATAGCACCTTGGCTGGAACATGATCTGGATCTTGAACAGTATGCTTGGCGCCGTACAGTTGGATAAATGCTACTCGGCAGGTGGATCCACCCAAGTCTACAGACAAACAAGAGCCCGTTTCGTACCCGGTTGGAAGTTTGGTGACGCATGTTGGCAGCATGGCTGGGTTGTTGACATCAGCAACTCGCTTAAGCATATCAGCCGACAATAGATCAATGATTTCGTTCAATTTTTCAGTTTTGCATGTGTTGGACAAGATTTGTAAATCGTGTGATACAGGTGAGTCTGTAGATGCTGCGTTAGCTGTGGTCTTGACCGCAGCGGATGCAATATCAGACATCTGCTTGGTATGTGTTGTAAGCTGGCCGTCCATGTCAGTAGTTCTAGTTTGTGTTGTGATCATAGTTAGTAAAAGAAGGTGAAGAGATTAGTGTAATTATGTCTTCGTGTAAATGAAAAAATATTAAACAATTAACGAAAGTCTGGAGAAGAATTAAACAGCAAGAGAGAGAGAGAGAGAGGAAAAAAGGTGTCAAGATTCAAACTTGGAAAAATCTGGAGATTTTTATAATGAAAAAAAAATAATAGAGACAAGACAGTGACACTCCGAAGAGACCGGAAAAATAAAACCAAAAGAAAAATAAGGCTATTTGGCCTTTTCTAAAACAGAGTAAAAATCTATCTAGGGGATGAAATGCTGTCTCAATACCAAAAGGCTAGAAAAAATCACCAGAAGGAAAAAAAAAGGGTAGTCTTAAAGAGAAAAGAAAGAGAGAAAGGAAAAGGAAAAGGAAATGAGACAGAAAAAAAAGTCTAAAAAAGTAGATCTTTTTCTTGGGGTAAAGTTATCCAGGGAATATAACACAACATTAAATCAAAATGGCACACCCGCGCTGTATTTTACAGCCACCCCTAAAGACTAAAAATGTCTATGTGGCATCAGCTGTAGAACAACATCCTTCATAGCATGAATGTGAGTATGAGTTTTTTTTTTCCTTATTATTATTTAAAATTAGGGTCATATTACGTGTAATGTGTGGGTTTTTTTTTGTGGGTGTGTGTTCAGGCTCTAATGTCACACTATCAACATACCAATCTTCAGCTTTACTTCACGCTTGGGGATTGGTTCCTGTCTCTCCCGCAAATATAACCTGATACCTCGCATATAATAGGCATCAAATTCGGGCAGAACCTACAGATTCTTACACGTAATTTTTTTTTTATTTACCGTAGCACTGGGCGCCCCAGATCTACCATTCGTTAGCAATAGTACGTTGCTGAGGCATAGTATGCAACTGCATCTATTTTATGTGTCCACTAAACTACACTACATATACTCAAACGTGCGTCTATCTGACGATACATAGACAGCCCAGACATAATCTAAGGTCGTAGTTGAATTGCCAGTTTTCTCACATGAATACCGGTAGCAAAATTAGCATCTAAACAGACCATAAAATCCGGAGAATGACAGTGAATCAGTCTAGTAACTTCTCTCCACGGTTACATAATTCCGGGGAATCTATTCAGACACCAGGGAATTCAGGATCACTCCTAAAAGAAATAGAAAAAATTACCCGACCATACGATTCTGAACACCGAACTAGGCGTACTTAGGTAACAGCAGCAGTAGAACAGTGGCATGGTCATCCATCCATCTTCGGGGTGTAGTAGCGAGAGTGGAGTTTCGGGTGTAACGTTGTACCGTTACAGCGCCCGCGGGCGCACCAGGCCACAAAAGTAATTATACTCGCAGAGATCATCTACTACTTCCTTCCTAATATGGACACATTTGCGGCTCACACAATTAACATATCGTAATAAAATCTCATCACTCATACAAAAAAAAACAACACTACATTGTGCTAGCTATTATTTCTCTCTATACGACTCAAAAGTTCTTTGCCGCACTAACCACACGCAGGTACCGTCTCCAGAATCTGAACCCATTGTCCTTGTAAATCGCCGCTTGGTGGTCCGTGACTCCATCAATCACACATCGTTCAAACCGTTGCAACTTGAATTGCCGCACACCACACCCCACAAGACCAAGTGTGAAAATATTGGTCAAATCTCTATACTCCGGATCCGTTGCCACGCCGCATAACCCACCGACCCGCGCGTCATCAAACTCCAGGATCCATGGCATGTACCCTGCCAACGCACTTGCTCTTGTGAATAGGATAATAGACCCCACTGTCTTTTTCTTGACTGGATCCAATGCGACGATAATCTTTGCATGTTCTTTAGCTTGCTCGTATAGCTCTGTCAACCCTTCCACATGCGAATAATGTACCGATATAATCCGCTCCACTTCTTGCATTCGTACGTCATCACGCTGACAATGATCAAACTTGATCCCGATAAGTTCCAATTCCGATATGAGTTTCTTGGATGGCTGCCATTCTTGTAGATTTGTCAAGATCATTGTCCCTCGAGATAATAACGTTGCAGACATGGATGATGATGACGGTTTTATACTTGGACTGTTGCTGGTCCCTGCACCATCGCTATCACCACCACTAACATCCCCGCCACCACCAGTAACCTTATCGTTAGTATTGCCATCGTCTTTTTGATTCTTTTTCCTGTTCATTTGCTCATTAAGATTAGAATTAATGATACCTTGAGCATCGCCGATATCGATATCCCACCCGGCTTGTTTAAACCATTGAAGGTTGGAATTGATAGTATTAGCAGGGATGCTCACGTCTTCATCATAATACGGCACACCTTGGAAAAACGATGGAATTATCGAGCTGCCGAGTTGAATGGTGGTGCATTTCCGCTCCTGTAATAAATATTTGATAGCTCGATCATGTAGACTTCGCCCAATAGACATGCCTCGTCGAGATGGTTCCACAAAGATCATTGCAATACAGCCCACGCCATTGGAATACACCCAAGTGGCGCAGAACCCGTATAAATTGTTGGTGCTTGAGTTGCGTACCACGAAATGCGTTTGAGATGATGCAGCCGCTGTCGATGTCGATGTCGATGTAGGCGACGGTGCATTCGTAGTTGGTACTGAGCCGTTATTGCTATTAGCATCATTATTATTGTTGTCGCCGTCACCGCCATCTCCCCTATTTTCTGCAGCAGTACCACCACCGCCGCCGCCAACGCCGCCAGCGGCTGTGGAGGTGGACGAGTGGTTGTTAGCAGAAGAACCTCTTGGTGGGCGTAGTAATTGAAACGCTTCCAATCCAGGCCCCAAATGCCTATCTGGGAAACAATTCTCCCACAACGTCTTCAATCGTTTCATATCCCGCTCAAAACTCCACTTCTCCACCAACCATTTACTTCGATTACTAGTTGACCGATCAAACTGGCGGCTACGTTGATACAACCCAGTGCCTGGGAAATCACCACGCGCCGGAAGCTCACCAAATAGCACACTGGCAGTAGTATCCAAAGCATCAAATGTGAACTCATAACAGCATAGATACGTGCCAATAGCTCTATCCAGCGCCAAGTCGTATGGCGATGACGCAGCGATTGCCACCACCGGCTTACGTTGCTGATTGCAGATCATGGTGACGTGCTTGGTAATCCCGACTTGATACATGTTGCGATTGGCATCTGTCGTTACAATGATAACCGCCTTGGCCCGTTCAATCAAATTATCATGCAATGTCATCAGCCCATTAGCAGTATAAGATGCATGCAATACTTTACCAGTATGTCGTTTGGCCAGTGATTTGCCAAATTCTTGGAACACCGTCTCGCCTAGCAGTAAATGATCGGCTTCACGACTATGCTTGGTTGAGATAATTGGAGTGACCAATGGCGTCAGCAACAGGATATCGGCATCGGCTTCAATGGTTTGTGTCAGCGGAATATACTTGGCATGATCTCGTAACAACGTTATGGAGTTTTCATATGCCCGTTTACTGAGCGGTAAATGCTGTTGTTTGAGCTGCTTGAGATATGACAGCGGCTTGGGATTCAATGCTTCTTCCCAGCTGACTCGTTTACGCTTGATTCTGGCCACTCGCTCGGCTGCTTTAAACAGCGACTCTTCATCAATTATACCACTTTGCACGGCGCCAAATATCCCCGAGATTGCTTCTCTCTGCAACCTATACGACGAACATACCAAAATAATATCGCACCCAGCGACTGCTGCCATGACGCTACCTTGCCGCACCCCCACATTCTCGTACAATGCATCCATCTCCAAACATTCACTAACAATAGCTCCTTCAAATCCCATATCTTCTCTCAGTAACTCTCGCACCACTCGCTCTGACAAACATGCATGCATCTCATTCATCGCAATCTTGGGCAATGCGCAGCCACCCACCATGATCGAGTCAATTCCATGCTTGACACTTTGTCGAAATGGGATCAGCGATGCCGTCTCAAGCTGTTCAATTGATTCTGGCACGATTGGAAGCCCTAATATCGAATCAACAGTTGCATTGCCATACCCGGGGAAATGTTTCCCACATGTTGTAATATTCGCCTTTTCATACCCTTCCAAATATGCTATACCAAACTTGGACACTTCATGAGCATCATCTCCCATTGTTCGTACACCTAACAATCTATTTGTCGAATTAGTCAATACATCCAGAACCGGCGCTAGGATATAATTAATCCCCAGACTCTTAATCTCTATCCCCGTCGCCTCAGCCACATCCCTAGCCATGTCGGTACTTTTACTTGCCACAATCGCTAGTGGTCCCGGAAATTGTGATAGATGCTCCTCATCATGCAAATTATTCAGCATCCCATTCTCTTGGTCTATCGCTACCAGTAGTGGTTGTTCGTGCCCTGCATCGTGAGCAATCTTTTGTAACTGGTAGATTAATTCTCTAGTTGATTCGGCATTTTTCAAGTTCTTCACTGATAAGATAATCGAGCCGACATGATATACTTCGATCAGTTCCCGGATTTGTGGAGTCACTTCATACCCATTTAACCCCACCATGAACATTTGGCCAATGGCCTTATGCAATGGGGAGAGTTCACCTGGTATTTCAAAGTCCATGAGAACTAAGAATTTCACAGACTCAACAGGAAATGGAACAGAAAGAAATAAGTAATAACTTTGTTTATCTATTCACTGGGGGGTTGGCCCTGACTTGCCTTGGCGTCTTTTTCTCTTTTCTCTCCTCCTTTTAATAAAAAGTGTGTGGATGTATAATTTTGGGACATCTCTCCATCAAAATCGGGACGACGTAAAAGAAACGGTTTGTGAGGCTCACCGACGTCACGTGAGATGGATAGAGAAGAGAAAGAGCCGAGTCGAGCCGCAATGGTGGATCCTACGTTAAGAAAACTATAGACAAGCAGAGAGAGCCCGTGCCATTCATTACTGGATCAGCAGGACGTTGACTCTTTTTGCAACCTCATCACAAAAGTAAAAAAAAGGAAATAAAAATAAAATCTAACTGCGACTGGGTATACATCCCGCGATATACTCCCCCCAGATATGTTCATCTTATTCAATAGTACAGGATCTCATGATTCTTAGCTTGACCCATCAAATTTTTTTTAGTCCCTTCTATATTTGATCCTTGTCTTACTATAAAGAGATCAAATGGACAAAAAAAGTAGTGCCCATTTGATTTCCCCCGGTTCTGGAATCTTAAAGGGAACACACCTAAAAGGGCCCGAATAGCGGTGCCACAACCAAAAAGAAAACCTGGGGAGGCTCAGGTCTCACCTTAATGTTACATCACAAAGGAACAAGAAAAAACCCACAGCCCAACGTTGACAGTAACAGCAAGGTTTTCCTGTTTCTCTTTACGCAGCTACTAGGCGATTCTTCCTGTTGTAATGAAAAGGGGAAAAAAGCAAACAGTTCAGTAGTAGCATCTAATGTGTCTAAAATTCTTTAGCCTGCATTTTTAACCTTTTACATAGCTCACTTACGGTCGATCAATGTATTAGATGGGGCAGAAATCTGCTGTCTAGTGCTTCTTTTCATACTTCTTTCCACCGCCCTGTCTACATAATGAATCTAACACAAATCCGTGGGTAATTATTACTCTTCTGATATATCACAACATTAAAAAAAAATCTTTTTTACGTTGATGTTACACTCACCCCAGATTTCTACGCATTTCTATAGAAGGAGTTCAATAAATATATAAAGGTTACCACAAAGACCTTTAATCTTTTTTTTTTTTTCTCTCTTTTGAATTTTCTTCTTCTTTTTTTTTTTATCTCCAAACATCTTAACGGTAATTAACAAAAACCTGCATATACTAAACGGATCTCGATAATAAAGAGAAAAGAACTAGTATATTTTTTTCGCCGAATTAACCGACTAACTTGCATAAACTAATACCTCTTGTGTCTTTATAAACACACTCTCAACAACTCTTTTTACACCTTTTTTTTTAAAAAAAAAAAAAAAAACCTTTTAACAAATACAAAAAATGGCTGATATGTCTATAGACCTTTCTCGCGTTTCATCGTCAGAAAGCAGCGATACTGAAGCCTTGAACGATATGCTTCAAAATTCGGCCCTGTCATCGCCGGCATCGTCTAATTACGTCTCTGATGCGGCTTACAACCATGCTTCTCACGATCATCAATATGTACATTTCGTTAACGCAACACTGTGTGAAGAAGGTGAATTGTATGAAAACTCTGATTTGTGGGTCGATACAGTGACTGGGTTTATTGTTGAAAAGCCAACCCCATTGCCAGAACGATACGCTACCGTTGATCTCAACGGAGATATTCTATCTCCAGGGTTCATTGATGCTCAGATTAACGGTGCATTCGGCTTTGACTTCTCGGATAATAAGTATGGTGATGGATCTCCAAAGGCTTTCAAGAAAGGGTTCAACGATGTGGCCAAGAAACTTGTAAAGACTGGTGTCACTTCGTTCTGCCCAACATTACCATCTACTTACAAGAACGTTTATCACAAGGTATTGCCATTGATGCAACCACAACGGGTTGATTTTGGTGCCGAAAACTTGGGTGTCCATTTGGAAGGTCCATTCTTGAGTCCTCAAAAGCCAGGGTGCCATCCACAAGACGCCTTGATGACTGCTCCAGAACGAATCGACTCCTTTTTGGATGTCTATGGTGAAGAAAACTTGAAGGCAGCTCGAATGATCACTGTTGCTGCTGAACAAGAAGGTGTCATGGAATCGATTTCCGACTTGGCCAAGCTTGGCATTACAGTCTGCTTGGGTCACTCTGTTTTGAAATACCAAGGTGGTTGCGATGCCGTAAGAAACGGTGCCACCATGATCACACATGTATACAATGCCATGAAGCAACCGCATCATCGAGAAATGGGTCTATTTGGCTTGCTCGGTGCTAATGAACAAGACTTGACCAAAGAAGAATCTGATCCACCATCTTCTGTTGTACACAAGCGACCATACTTTGGTATGATTGTTGACGGTATTCATGTCCAACCTGCCGCAGTTAAGATTGCATACAACTCTCATCCAGAAGGTTGCGTTTTGGTGACGGACGCCATGGCTCCTGCTGGGTTGAAGTCTGGTACATACAAGTGGGGTGAACAAACTATTGTCAAACAAGGCTTGAAGTTGTTCTTGAATGGCACTGACACTATTGCAGGCTCTGCTGTGGAAATTGACATTGCTGTTCGAAACATGATGAAGTGGTGCGATATTCCATTGGCTGCTGCTGTCAAGACGTGTACTGCCAATGCTGCTCGAGCTATCGGTGTCTATGGCCAAAAGGGTACATTGAAGGCTGGTGCTGATGCCGATTTGTGTGTCTTGGACGAAAGCGGTAACGTCAAGGCTGTTTACAAGCTTGGCCAAAAGGTATACGAAGCTCTCAAGCACTAATAAAACAGAGTGCTCCTCCTAATTTTAAAGTTTTAAAAAATCAACACCCATGTGCATAAAATATCAATCTTTTATTTATTATTATAGTATTAATATACAAAAATTTGTTTCTACATTTTCTAATCCTATCTCCTTCCTTTTTGATCTAAATGGCGCCGCATGCGGCGATCCAAATGTCTTTCGTTGCCGAGGTGACCTAATCATTTGGGAGGCACCCGGATTAACGCATCATCGCACATACTCAAAACATCCACCCTGCTGCTGCTGCACCGCACCGCAATCTACTTTATCTATCCCCCACCCTCTCTCTTTTACTTACTACACTCACACACCCACTCGATACTAAAAACTACCGTTTCATTATTATCTCAAGTTATCTTACCATGACAAAAAGAATTAGCGCTGCGGCATGCTACGCATTTGACGCGCTAGTTGCTGATCTTGAGAAACGGCCACGCCACGCCCTCGTATCGTTCCAGGAAGCACTGGGTGAGCCCCATACACCACCTGGGTCTCATCCACTGTTTGTTACTTGGAATACCATCGAACATCACGGTGAACGAGCTCTTCGAGGCTGTATTGGTACGTTCTCGCCTCTAGACTTGGAAGAAGGTATCCCCCAGTACTCACTGATAGCGTACGTTTCTCATCCCCCTCCCTAATCCAACGGCGATTGGTATCAAAGCTAACTAAATCAAATTTAACAGCGCAAAAGAAGATTACCGGTTCAGACCGATCCAGCATAAAGAATTGCATCACTTGGAATGCGGCGTGACCATTCTTAAAGAATTTGAGAAGGTATCTGATCCATACGATTGGCAAGTAGGCACCCACGGCATTCAGGCGTCATTTGGTCGAGGGATATCAGCCACTTTCTTGCCGTCAGTAGCGGTTGAGCAGGGGTGGGATAAGCCTACTACGTTGGTTCATTTGGCTATGAAGGCTGGACTAGAAGATACTCGGTGTGCGGAGGATATAGAAGATCGGATCCAGGTGACGCGGTATAAGGGTGATAGCACTGCGGTTAGTTATAAGGATTATGCAAACATTGCTAGTGGTATTACTGCCCAAGTAGATGAGTAGAAAAAGGCGCCTCTAGACAGATTGTTTTTTATAAATTTCGAATGTATTGTCTTTGGTATACCTTTGAATTTATAAATTATTGAATACTATGAGCAGCTATTAGTCTCGAGCAATTCCATGTATGGCATAACATTTGATTCACTGATATGTTTGGCCCTTGACAGTTACCTCGTATCCGTGGATGCATGTATTGGCCCAAGTTTAATCAAACTAGTAATTAGTCTAGATGACCTCTCAGCCTTGCTTATAGATGCTGGGCTTTAGAGTGGGGAAAAGTCCTCTAGTAGAGGGTTCCAATTAGACACAAAAAAATAATTTATTTATGACAGACTGAGGATAAAATTTAAACTGAACAATCGTGATGGACAGCTCGATATTTGGATCTTATTGGCATAGACTGGGTTGGCAATCTCTGTGCATCAACCTCCCATTACGGCGGGGGCTTGCACAATAACGCCACAAAACGGGTCTGCATCGATTTTGCTCCTCCTATACCCAATCATTATCGCTCCCCGTTTTAATCGGTGCATTTAGAAATGGATAATCGGAGTAAATCGGTGTTCTAATGCTCGTAATGTGCTAGAGCAGGTCGCAGATAGGGTCAGCCTAGTGACCATAGCCATAATTCTGTTCCTAGTAATTTTCCTAGGGACTAACCTGACAATAAATCAACGCCATTTACTCTGTCGTTCGTACTTTCTCAGCTCGTATGACGGCCACTTCGAGCCATCGTACGGCTACTACATACATACATCTAACTTCCATCGTTTAAATTTCTATGCAAGACAGGCATGAGGATGTTGGGATTATTACCAATGATGCATCGCAAAGGGACGTTGGGCACGAAGAATGGCAACGGCGTGGGGTGACGGGAATGTTCGAAACATGGCCGGCACTGGAAGAGAAGATAGTGGTAATGAACATCAGTGTTCGTTTGGTCAGAAAAAGAATATATAACTGCAGTAAAAATCTTACTTTTACTGCTATAATCAGTTGATAAGAACAACACCACACTGGTATTTAACAGACATATTTGATAGAAAGAAAACCTTAATTATTACCCCACACTTCCTAATCCTCCCACCTCTCAGGGGAGCCAATCTCCGCTAGAAAATAGATAGGTCGATCTACGTTTATCTAAACCCCTTTTTGATATCTAGATATGAGTCAATAAACGGAAAGCGTACTGCCCAATTTTTAGCGCCATCAACCGAATTTAGCTATCATTTCTCGCCGCACTTCCCTGTAAGCGCCGCAAGGCTAATTTTTTCCACCCCCTCCAGGGGACGATCGCCGAGTTGGGAGTGAAATTTCTTATGAGGAAAAAAAAAATGTAAAAACTTCTGTTATCTGTGAATTAAGAATATTGCATGAACTTTCAAGGTACGTTATAGACGTTATTTGTGAACTAGGAATATTGTATTAACCTTCTCAAGTTCCATCTTCCAAAGTTTAACATTTTTTTTCCTGGCGATTTCTCTCTCAGAGGCGGGCGATTCTTCGGTTTCATCAGCAATGCCGGTTCTTAATCTTCGATGACATATGTATATGACGAAATTGACACCATGATAAGCATTGCAGAAGATGAAGGACTAAACTTTCAGCAAATCGTTGAAAGATTCAACTTGGATATGAAAACTAGGACTTATCTTCTTAGACAGTTACTGAAGAAGAGAAGACCTTTGTGGCGCATAAGATTAGGTAAGCCTGTGTAAATGACGCTATCTCATCAGCAAGCTTTTTTGTTTGGTCTACAACGCGAGAATTGCATATATTTTGCGTCAGATGCATGGAAAGAAATGTATAACGCGTTGTTGTGATGGTGGTGGATTCTGCTGGTTCCATTGGCAATAGCGGCCGGGCTGGCCATTGCGCTGTAGCCACATTTTTGCTGCTCCTGCTGCTGCCGCCGTTGAGGCTGCGGTTGTCGCTGTACTGGAGCCATAGGAGCCTTAGCCTGCTCCTGTAACTGCAGAATCGTTCGTGAGTGGGGGAGACCCCCATTCAATTGCACCGATAACTGCCCCATCTTGCTGCAGCTTCATTGAACCTATTTCAGTTGCATATGAAGCTGGTAACGGTAAAAACGTATGCAGTCGCAGCAGCTGCTAGTCATTTATCCTGGAAATGGCTATAATGTTTTTTACCAAATGGCACATTCGCGAAATGCTGCCGTAAATGTTCAACAACTCTATTTGTTAGAAATAGAGCCGCTGAGTCAAGCGGATTACCCTGACTGTGCGGCTCCGATTAGCGATTAGCGACCAAAGCCAATAATGGTATCTAAATAAATAGCTGGATTCTTTCATGTAAATATCCCTAGAATCATAATAGGCACTATTTATTGCTCTCAGCACCATTTACTCCTATCCTTCGTACTTGCTCAGTTATTCTTTGGACTATCACTGCGAATCATCGTGCATTCACTTGATGGTTTTACAAATATGTGTTCTTTTGCTGTTATATGAGACTGGATATTCGGTTAATTAAGCTATCTTTCTTCCATGCATCGGAGCTCCGCATCTTTATTAGCGGTGCAAGAGGGGGGGCTGTGCGGCGGCCAATGTTTTGCGCGCAATCTAAAGGGTGCTTGCAGTATGCCCCACATAGGGCAAAGTGAGAGATAGAGTACATCAGATATTGCCGCCCGCCAGGTACCAATAAGGACGCCGTGGAGGGGGCTCTCATATTGGCTAATGCTTTGTTTTTCTGTTTTTCTAAAATCCAGCCGCGCATTCTACTCTACATAACTGCAGATTATCTCCTCCTCTC
>JAKTQM010001233.1:13010-23050 GCA_030558825.1 Blastobotrys niveus
GCCATTGTCGCCGTACTTGGTGAAAGGAACGAAATCGACAATGGCTCCTCCGTACCAAGATCTTCAATCATGATAAATAAATACGGATCCCCATATTTCGTCATGAACCCATGGTCATAAAATTGTGGCGTATGAACACCATCCACTCCGTAACCTCGAAGCCGCTGATACACTTTTACCTCTTTCTTATACATCTCGACCCCGTGTGTATTTTGACTGAACAACTTGACTATAACCACCTTGTTGTCCTTGGTGTTCACTCGATAAACAGTGGACCACCGACCGTCATAGATCATGGTGGATATCTTGAGCCGCTCGTCAAAATCAGAACCTTCATCCACACCACCCATGGATTGCGCAATCGATAACAAAACCTTATGCATTCGGTCGTTATAATACTTTCGCATCTGCTTTCTAGCAGCCCACCGCCGAGCATCAGTGCCGCCACGTGGGGTACCGAAATAGGTCTTAAGAAACTGATTCAAGCGATGCCATCGTCGTTCTCGCTGTTGTTGCAGTGTGTAGTCATTAGCAGTATAATCTTGATCCCGACCCTTTTCTAGATCTTCTATTGTACAGACACCATCCGCCAGCCTTTGTACAGCGTCACGAATAACAGGAGCAACATGGAAGATGGAATTGCACATATTGGCAAAGATCCTCCAAGGAAACCCGCCTTCTTCTCTAAGCTGGATAAGCACCGAGTCAAATGACACAATTGGCACCTTTTCAAACTGGCCACGGGTGATATTGCTCAGTGTCTCGTTGCCTTTGTTGTTGTCATCGTCATCGCGAAATAGAGCTTTTTCGGAGGCATAAGAAAGACCAGTCTGCCTCAAGAAAACCATACCTGAAAGGTCATAGAACACCACAATTTGCCCACACATGTCAATGCTACATTTGACACATTCTTCAAGTGTTTCCCAATAGTTACTTCGAAACGGGCGTCCTATCTGCTCGAGATGATCTTCAGCCGTAGTCGGCGGTCGAGTCGTCATCACTCCTCTTGCAGCAACTTCTAAACCTTCAGCACGTGCCAAATATCTGCGTAATTGAGCCATCGTCAATCCAACAACTTCATCAGGTGCTGTATCAACGTGAATAAGTGACTTATAAGCTCTTTCTGTTTCATCGCGAGTACGATTTATCTGTTCAATCTGATTCGGGGGTAGATAAACCGTCTCGAGACTTGAGTGTATTTTATCCACGACAGTGACAATATATTCCGCTTCCTTCTTGGCGCATTGTAGGTCATTACGATCCTGTGGGTTGTTTCCTAGTTTTTGCTCTTCCCGTTTTGTTTCCTCTTTACGAATTCTGCTAGACATTTGTCGCCAGTCAGCAGCGTCATCACGCGGAGTGACACTAGCACCTCCATTTTTAGCAATTATACCCCCCTGTCTGAAACCCGGTAGTATTGTAGTCAGCTCTGTGGATTCTCGCGGCCAGCCTGTTGCTGTCACTGGCTGTGAAATCTGATCAAACGACAACCTCCCTGGTCTGATGCCTAGCTGCGCACCCATTGTGATCCCATGCTTCATGGCCCGGCTCTTGAAGGCCATCAGGCACCATATTGGCACGTATCTGACGTTATGAAACCTGAGTAAATGTGGTATGGGAGATAGATAGATCACGCTGTCTGGCTCCATGCCATCAGCTGGAGATTGCGCCTTTGCGAATATGGAGGGTAGTTCAGCAGGCAGTTCATTAAAACCGGATCCCAATTCCTCCTTCAAAACCTCTGCATTGACCGAGCGAGAAGGCAAAGGAGTGGTCAGGGTCGATGAATAAGCAACAGTTAGACCATATAGTTTTAAAACCCTATTAACAAACGTAGTGGGTCCAGCCGACATAAGGTAACCAATCATTGCATCTAGAGATGCCTGAGATTGAATTCGTGAGGCGTTAGGTCCGACAAATGAGAACAATTCATCCGGGTTATACTTCTGGGGAGTAGTTTCACACATTAACATTGCTTTCAACATCAGCCTGGCGGCTGCATCTGCTTCATTTGATAGTGCAGCACTTGCCAAACCCCACCCATCCCGGTCCTCTGGGTACTCGTAACCTAGTAACGGAAGTCCCTTTCTCCATAGCCAATCAGTACGTCCTGCCGTAGGAGGTGAACAACTAGTAGTTGTATCTCTATCTAACAGATGGAAGCTAGCTGGGCATGTCCAAAGCTTCACACCATAAGGCGGGCCTGGTGCATGTGTTCTTGTCATCTTTTTGTTGTCCAAGGTGTCTTGCCAACGTTCGGAGTCCAGGATATGCTCGGAAAGGAAGGAGCCAGGAAAGTCGTCTTCCAGACAGGGCCATTTTGGCTGTCGTGTATTCATCTCTAATTCTATTTCATTAATTCGTGGGTCGTCTTGGCTCATTGCTGATGGTGTGTGAGTGTGTAAGAAAATTGAGGGAGTGTGTGTACCTACTTTTTGTCTCAGCCGCAGCACTATTTCCCCAACTAAGTAACAAATATAAACATGAATTTACGGTGGCTAAGGTGGTATCTGAATGCATGTTTAGTATCCTAGATATGTGAAACTGACAAGCTATTTGTGAAAGGACCCTTCGTATGCAACGGTTGTGCCTTTTCTTAGAATTACTCGGCTTCTTCTCCTCCCCGATCAACCAATGCTATCAAGTCTGCAGATTGTTAACGATATAGACAGTGGTTTATTAATATATCTATATATACGAATGCAATGCTTGAAAAAGAAAAAAAGAGTTAGGTCGAGGTATATGCATCAATCAAGTTCTGGAAATGATCCATTTGCTGCTTGGCAATTGGATTATCCTCCGAATCCACTTCCAACCCCGACAAGACCGTCTTAACTAGATGATAATTATGCCGTAGGAACCGCTCCCTATCCCTTTGCGCCGAGATTGCCGCACTGACCCTCGTCAAGAAACTTTCAAACTCACTAACCAATCTCCTCACACTAGCATCAAGAGGTTCCCCAGGACTCTGTGCCGTACACAGCACCAACAACCCATACAACAACGTCGCCACCTGCTGCGTCACTGCATGCGGTAATGATGGAGCTGCTGTAGCCTGCGATAACGCAGCAGCACGAGTCGCCGCACGCCGCACCGACGCGCAATGTGCGTCCATAACAGTTTGGAACCGGGGCCACAATGCAATCAACTCTAGGTTACAGTAATCTTGTAGTACCGGCGTATGCCTTGCCTGCGCTGCTAGCTCGATCTGCTGAATGATTCGAATGCACAGCAGTACGCCGTACGCATCAACTGCTGCATTTGTCTTACGGTCCAGTACTAGAGTACGAGTATACGCATGTGCATGCTGGATAGTGGCTCCGAGCACTTCATGGAAGGTTGTTACTGTTTCTGATTCGCTGTGAGATGTTAGGAACGTGCTGAGGAAATGGTGCTCTTCACATGCCGTGTCCAGGAGAACCAAGTTGACAGACCGGTACCCTTGTTCCAGGTGGGTTATCTTTGTATCTTTATCTCCTGGGCGCAATGCCTGTGCATGTTCGTCGTCTAGTTTCATTGCTTCTGTGCGCATTCCAATGCTCAATGTTTCTGTGCTGCTATGTTTGTCTGAATCTGTGGACGATGCGTTACCTCCGCCGCCACCGCCGCCGAATAGCCGTCGAGCGCCAGAGACCGGGGTTGCAGCTGTAAAGTCGTCGCCTACCAGCGGAGCATCGTTAGTTGCTGCCAGTGCCATTTCCATTGATTTGATGTACCGTCCAAACCGGCTCGAATAATACCACCGCATGGTATTCACGTATGCTTGTCGAAGCCCTTTACTCAACGGTTCATTTTCCGTTCGTAAGAAATTGTACAAATCAGCATATTCTAATAGTGTGTTCTGGATAGTCTTACAGTTGGCGTCGGGTACTCGCATTGCTTTGATTTTGGACACGACAAAGTCACGGATCCGTTCAACTGCCTTTTTAACCAGCATGTCCATATATCGTACCGCTTCAGTATGTGACCTGCTTTGCTCCCCAGATTCTCCTTCACCTTCCTGCTGCTGCTGTCGTTGCTCCTGTTCCTGCTGCTTTTGTAGTTGAACACGTCGTTCCTTGACCTTGTTTAACGCATCTCTCCAGGCAGGAGATATCTCCTTGTTGACAATAGTACTAACCACCTGCGGAGGCAACAAAAGCTGATCCACAAGCTTATTAACTGCATCTTCGGCAGTCGACCGTACTTCAATTTTATTCGTCAATTGTACAGACTTTGCCTGTAACTGCTCCATATCTGACGACAAGTCGTTCAATTCATCGTAAAATTTACTTAGCCGTGTCGATAATTTGTCGAGTTGCGTAGTACTGAACGCAATTTGGTCGCGTAAACGCTGATACTCGGAAATGTCAATGCTGTCGTTAGTATCGCCAGTGCTCGGGAGGTACCCTGACAAGTCCCTTGTCGACGTATCTTTCAAACTATGATGCTGTTGTAACCTCACACTTTCATGAGGACTTAGATCCAGGTCCTCAGTCCCTAGAATTCTCTCCAACACTTCCATACCGCCAATCTATTCTATTCTAATGTGCCAGTGGTTGGTAACGGTATGTTTGTGGTGTGTCGTGTTCGGTTTCGATGCGGCGCCAAAAAATATCGGAGTTCCGTTCCAGTCTGAGATTTACGCAGACGCAGCCGCTTTAAGCGAAGTACCGTTCAGCCCATCTATATCCATCCATCCATCCATCTCCACTATCATATTCTTCCGGGACTTTGAACCACATGCATCATGGAGGAACGTAGGGAGTCTGTGGAGATGAAATCTCTGGATAGTCCCCAGCTGTTTCCTAGTATATCCAGTGAAGGACATAACAACACGTTTTCTAGTGTATCTCCTCCATCGATACATTCAGAGAAAGAATCAGTAGAAGTAGAAGATACAGAACCGCAGCCGCAGGATGGAGCGTCAGCAGCAGCAGCGGCGAAAGTAACACATACAGAAACAAATGCAGACACAGGTAGAGGAACGAACCCGAAATTAACATTGGACGATGCTAGTTTCGTGCTCATAGATGACGGCAAACGCAGGCGAAGACGAGCTAGTGAAAAGACTAGTAGTGCATTTGGCGACGACGATGAGGATGCGTTTGATGAGGACGTAGCAAGTAGTATATGCATAGACGACTACGACGCTGATTATCAGAACGCTATTGATGTATTACGAAACCAGGAGGGTGTGTCATATAGCCATGGCGCAACTGGCGGGGGAGGCGGCGTAGCGACGCCTATACATTCATTACGACCTAGACCACGACCACAAACAGGACCTATTTCAGATTTTGATGCATATAACCAACGAGTAGCACGGGAAGTCGTACTGAAGGAGAAAGTACAACGGCGGAAACAACGACAACAACGCGCACGATACTTTCAGAACTCGAAAACTTATGGCAACTATTTCAGTCAAGGTACCGCTACAGACACATTCACACCATCACATGCATACGATAACTTTAACGGACGACGGCAGAATTCTAGTTACAACCATCAACTTAATAAACTCAACATGCCATTTACATATGAAGGCAAGCACTTGGATCGGATATCTGAGCGTGGGTCGGGAGACAACCTCGAGCAGCATGCAGTCCAGCCTGATGATGACGCCTCGTTTGTCACGTTGGATGTTGATGCATTGGAATCTGAGGATGATGTGGATGAGGATTTGGACGATTATGATGAAGATATGTCGTTACTAGAAGTGGCAGCCGGTGGAGGACGCAAATACATTCCCAAATTGAAACGGAAGTTGTATAGCAGGCATCTACAGTTGATGTCGTTAGGTGCAGCATATGGTGTCGGTGTATTGCTGCATTCCGGCCAGTCATTCTTCTACGCGGGTCCGTTGGGGGTGCTTCTAGGCTATATTATCACTAGCATTGTCGTTATGTGTACAATGTTTTCATTATCGGAAATGTTAGCTCTAACCCCCAGCGAATCTGGGATCCCCGGAATCGCATCACGGTACGTGGACAGCTCATTAGGCTTTGCATTGGGGATATGCTACTGGTTATCATGTGCCATGGCATTACCTTCTGAAATTACAGCAGCAGGGATCATGCTCATGTACTACCCAGAACTGACATTCCCCACCACCAGCATTGCAGTATGGATCACATTTTTCCTACTACTAGTGCTGATTCTTAATTTATTCGACGCGGGAACATTCGGCGAGATCCAGTTCCTGGCCAGTTTCTTATCTATTGGACTTATGTCATTCCTGATGATTTATATGTTTGCACTCAACAATGGCGATTTTGGCGGCGACCGTATAGGCTTTCGGTACTGGGACGTGAGTAAATCACGATGGGATAAAAACTTCATCTTTGGTTTATTCCGACCAGTGTTCCCGTTGGACCTCGATAAGCGTCCTGATGGGACTCTCAATGTAACTGGCATTGGCGGGGCTACGGGCCGGTTTGTACAAGTATGGCATTCCATCTGTCGGGCTGCATATTCCTACGTCGGCACTGAAGTCGTGTTTGTAACGGTAGGTGAAGTGCGAAACCCACGAAAGTCTGTACCGGCCGCGGCCAAGAAGATATTTATTCGAATCCTGCTCTTTTACATCCTGGCAATCTTTGCCGTATCTCTCAACATCTTTGCTGGCGACCCTCGACTTGTAAACATGTCTCCACAAGTCAACAGCGAGCTTATCAATGGTACAATCACCGACAATGGACTTGGGGGATGTGTTACAGGACATGTTAGTTGGGGGTACTCTATGCCTGGATCCAATGCTAGTCCATGGATCATTGCCATTCAAACTGTTGGTAAATGTGCAATGGCAAGTGGAATCAACTCGACATTTGTGTTCTTTGCCTTGCATGCTGCAGTATGCCACTTGTACGCCGCAAGCCGCACTTTATACGGTCTCAGCGCGCAAGGTTTAGTATGGCGCGGGTTTGGTAAATGTACCTATGCGGGTGTTCCGTATGTCTCTGTACTGACTAGTTTCTTATTTGGCATGTTATCATACCTCACCATCAGCAACACATCAGCACAGGTCTTTGAATGGTTAGTAAGTCTCACCACGTCATCAGGGTTACTAGTCTACGCCGGCATTTGCTTTGCATTCATTCGATTTCTCAAGGGCCTCAAGCTTCGACCAGACATTGCATCACGTAGCGACCGGCACATGTACCCCTTCAAATCGCCGCTGCAGCCGTATGCGGCGTGGTTCGGGCTGGTGATGAACATCCTCATCACGTTACTACTAGGGTTACCACTATTTTTAAAAGGTCAATGGGATACCCGGGAATTTTTCGCTACCTACATTTCCCTGTTGGTGTTTGCATTATGTTATGTTGTACATAAACTATGGAGCAAGTCACGACTCATCCCGTTGGACCAGTTGGATCTCGATAGCGGGCGCAAGGAAATGGACCGGGCAGCATGGCTTGAAGACCG
Organism: Blastobotrys niveus; assembly: GCA_030558825.1. Lineage (NCBI taxonomy): Eukaryota > Fungi > Ascomycota > Dipodascomycetes > Dipodascales > Trichomonascaceae > Blastobotrys > Blastobotrys niveus. The sequence continues at coordinate 20,418 of JAKTQM010001233.1, forward strand.
GGTATACTCTCGTAGCGTGGGGCAGTACCTTTATGATTTGGTTGTAGGGTTTGGTGGGTTCATCCGTCGCCTGGTGTTGCTAGTCGTGGCGGTCAAGAGGAGGTTGATGCAGCCCTTTACCTCAAAAGCCCATCCCTAATTGTATAGTATATATATATAATGAAATGAACATCGTCACGTTAACAACTTTTGTGAGTTTGTATTCCATCGCCATCCTCTCAGGTTAGTGGGTTTTCTTTTGCAGTTGTTGCTTTTTTATGGATCTGTCGCAAACTTTCTTCCGTATTCTATTCGCCAATTTTTCCTTCTTCCATGATTAATCCAAATACTGCGCCTGTAACTGTTGCTTTTTCCGTTCTGTCAAATACTGTTCAATCTGCGACGTCGATGGCACCTGTACCCGTCCAACAGGTTCAAACTCTCCACTTCCTCCTGCTTCTCCTCCACTCACTATACTCCCATTTACCAGTCCTTCCACCATATCCTCATTATATCCACCATTCGTCAGCCCGTAATATTCCGCGTCAAGACTATCTACACTCGTCGTTTGTTTTGATTTAGATTTGGGCTTAGCACCGGCACTACTACCACTCTTCGCTTTAGCCGCCTGGGCAGCTAGCACCTCCGCGGCGCCCGGTAACGATTTAGCGCGTCCATAGTAACTATACTCATGAGGTTTACTATCCCTCACGTAATCCGGCCCATTGAGCTCTTTTAGTCGCTTTTCCAGCTGCTTGCGCTGGGCCATTAGATCGTTGATCTCGTCGTTCAAGTCTCGAAGTTTGTAACCCGATAACGAATGGGTGGGGTCGTCGATTTTGGTGATCTTGCGGGTGAGGTCCCGGGATACCACGCCTCGCCAGTGTTCACAGTCACTGATAGTCGTGATTTGTTCTGGTTTCGGGCGTCGAGGAGCCATATCGTAAATCGTGTGTAGATGTTTTGTTGTTTGTGTGAAAATAATTTTTGGTGGAAAATACAACAAAAACCCCATCCCGCCGCCGCCGCCTCCTCCCCCGCTGGGGGTTCCGTCCAGGCGGATCCAGACTAGCTAAGGGTTTGGTCTCGAGTATAAGTTTTTGTTGTTTACCATAGATTTAATCATAACCATGATCGTTCTAGTTTAGTTTATTTTGAACTTCACCAACCCTAGTTACAAAGCCATGCCAAATGCCATTGCGTGGAAAAAGGCGGGCCACCAGTTTGTGAGTTTCATGGTGTCTATTGTATATACACCAAGGGAAGAACTATATATACTTGATCAGCGGTAGTTAGGAAACAAAAGTAGCATAAGACTTGTCTTTTTTGTTTTACCAATGTGATTGATAAATTGCTTGCTTTCATGCTTGTTAATACGCTAGGAAAAATAACCAGGGGAGGCGCTCAAGTAAGGAGGGGGCACGATGATAGTTGTGTATATATATTATTCAATTGTATGAAACTATCGAAATCAGCCTCCTCCAAGTCTAGTGTATAAATAAGCTATTTTGGTTATCAAACTCGTCATTATATTTTGGTTCTTCCTTTTTCTCTCTCTCTCTTTTTTTAATCCTCTTTTCTTTTCGTTTCTTTCTGTCTGTCTTTTTTACATAGCCTTGGCTATACCCCCAAGTTTGAACGACGCATACGAATCTCAACGATCACGACTACAAACAAACATGGACAATCACCAAAATCCTAGCATTATTAACAACACATCATCCAATTACACCAACGATAATAATAGTAATAATCATGATAATAATATCAGGGCAGGCGATGCCAATGACAACAACCCTCCTCATCATCATCAGCATCCGCCACCTCCACCACCACCTCCTCCTCCTTCAGCTCATACCCCTCATGCAGAAAGCATGGGGTTCATGTCTCATCTCAATGATAATAATGATAATCAGCATCATCACGCCAGTAACCTCATTTCCTTGATGAAAAACGACCATCTAAACCCGACATTACATAGGACGCCGCAGTACAAATCCTCCACTGCCGAACCAGATGCACAAATCCATCACCATCAACCTCCATCTCATCTTCACCACAACAATTCACATTCACATACCGATCTGGTAATGCAATTATACACTGACGATAACTTCATGACGAATGATTACCACCACGACCATCACAGCCACACACATTCGCATCTTCCAGACACTTCGCCATCATCCCCCACTGCCCCCACTTCATCCACATCCATCCACTCACACCGTAACATCCACGACACATCTGGCCCGTTTGGAACAATGAGTCAACTTAGCCCGGTATTAATGGGCAGTGGGGCAGCAGATCTCGTCGACCATCACAACCGCCGCGCCATCCGTTATCCCGTTTCTGCGCCGCACAGTGCGGCTGCCTCGGCCCCTGTCTCTGCCTTACCTCATCCACCTCCACCACCACCTCTTTCAATCTCCGCACCTCCGTCGACTATCAACGAGAAACTTCCAACAACCTCCGCTCCATCGTCGCGAATGTCATCCCGCAGAAACAGCGAGTCCGTGTCAGGATCTGGTACTGGCACTGGCACTCGCCGACGGTACAGACTCGGATGGACCGAGCAAGAAACTAACCATCTTATTCGAGGATGCAGGGAGCTCGGGGTAGGTAACTGGAAAAAGATTCTATTAGACCCATAC
>JAKTQM010001234.1:0-13701 GCA_030558825.1 Blastobotrys niveus
ACAGCATTAACAACCTACCCACTACATTACACTGAAGAACCGCGTATTGCGACCAGATCTCGACGACAAATGGCCACAAGAAGAATAATAAAACAAGATGATGTTATGGAAGGATCAGTTTCGAATAAAGCTTTCAAACGTGGGAAATAGTATTGGCTCGCTCCACCAGTGTCTTTGTTGAGTTATGCGCCGGAAAACTTTTGGACGACAATGTGATTCAGGAACAATGTGTTAGGCGTTTCGGATGGGGAGCCGGTATTGCTCTTTCATGCTATTCAAGATGTAACGATACGATGTATTATCGATTCTTCAAGGTGTCAAGTATGAAATTCCTGACAATGTAACTGGCAATGGTATCTGGGATAGTGAATATGAAGAAGGAGGGATCTAGCAGTCAACAATCGCAAGGCGCAAAATAGTGGGAACACGAGTCATACTGGTGAGGTTTGGGTTGGAGTTTGGAGTCTTCAGATGGACGAGGCTACTACGCAGTATGGCTTTGTCTACAAGAAGGAAGTAGGTAGGTGTTCTTATAGAGTGAAGGAGATTAGATGTGTTTGTAAAAATGAAGGTGGTTTTCAACAAGATGTAAATATTGATTAATGTCTAGATTTCCGAGAAATGTTAAGATGTATTCTGTTTTGAATGGATTGCGGGAAAATGCCCGTGCCGATCAGTTGATATAGCTTTTTGAAACAGGGGGAGGAGTACGCTTCCCCCTGATTATTGTATATTAATATTATTATATAGTAACACATGGTTGATGGCTCAATATTCTTTACCAAATTCTCTCTCAGGGTAGCAGTCATACCAATTGATCGGGCGTAGTGTGGAAGAGGCAGCTTATTCATCAACTACTGAAACAGTCACACCGTAGGACATTTTACTTACCATCTTCGGGGCAAAATAAAGTTGCACATTGGGATGGCGGATAAACGCTGATATAAGATGTGCAAGTGATAATTAAAACTTCGGCACGTTTAACCCATATACCTCCAAAAAAGAAATGAAAAAGTTCGAACCAAGGCCGGGTGCATTTCCTGTTTACAACAGTGTGCAGAAGAAAATGATGATGATGAAGATGTTCGATGTCGATGACAATGAAAAATATGAGAACGAGGTGTTCAGCTACCGACATTTACGCTACAATGGTTTAGAAGGCGTAGTATCGCCAAAGATGTACGAACATGGCTTTAAAAGGACAGAGGACGGCATCTACTTTTATCTTGTGTTGGAGTTTTTGGAGGGACAAAAGCGCAAGAAGTTAACCGATAGCGAGTGGGAAGAACTGGACGAACAACTGCGAAAGTGTGGCATTAAAAATCATGACTTATCGCCAGACAACGTGATATTTGTTGATGGTCAGCCAAAGGTGTTTGACTTTAAAAACTGCAGAGTCAAGCCAATCTGGCTTGACAACAATGGCAATTCTGTATCGAAGGAAAGTGTTCCAGCTTTTTCCACTGAGGCGCAGGAAGAGGTGAATAAACTTTATGAAGACCAGAGACGAGCGCATGAAGAAGCGATCAAAGTATCTAGGGCTGTTAGAGCTCGTCACAAGAAATCTTCCACTTCTAGCAATGTACATGGATCAACTTCTGCTCGTTCTGGTGGGTCATCAGCTGTCGATGCAAACTCTGCGAGTACTAGTGGTAGTATCCCTAAGGGCAAACGGAAGAATGCACCGACTGGGGCTGGTTCATCCAACAAGATGAGTAAAAGCTGATTCAAGCCCGAGATTAAGCACTAGAGCACATTGCAGGTGGTAAGCCTCGTTATCTCCCCTGGCTTTGTCGGACCCCTCACTTCTCACTTTCGTCTACACAACATTCTCATTGCACGGCCAAAGTTTGAAAAGGGTATATCACACATAAGTTTCATAGTCTTTTTTACCAGTTACATTAGCGTCTGAAGAACCACCCTTTGATTTTGATTTATTAAGCATAATTGATCGGCACTGGGTCGTTGTTTGAAACAGGGGTGCGCGCTTCCCTCTGAATATTGCAGAATGACATTGTGGTCATACCACTAGATCGGTGTAGTCCATTCAAGGTACGGTATACTTCCACGCTCTACTAGGACATTTCACTTACCATCTTCGGGCTAAATAAAGTTACGCATTGGGATGGTGGAGTAAGTTGATAAGATGTGGCAAATAAACAGTGTGATAATTAAAACTTCGCCACGTTTAACCCATATACCTCCAAAAAATGGACGAGTTCGAACGTGAACCAAGGCCGGGTGTATTTCCTGCTTACAATAGGGAGCTGAAGAAAATGGTGATGATGAAGATAATCGATATCCGGGACGGTAAAAAATATAAGAACGAAGTGTACAGCTACCGACATTTACGCTACAATGGTTTAGAAGGCATAATATCGCCAAAGATGTACAAACATGGCTTAAAAAAGACACCTGGGAACGTCTACTTTTATATCATGTTGGAGTTTTTGGAGGGACAAAAGCGCCAGTTAACCGATAGCGAGTGGGATGAACTGGACGAACAACTGCGAAAGTGTGGCATAAAAAACCATGACCTGTCGCCGGACAACGTGATATTTGTCGACGGCAAGCCAAAGGTGTTTAACTTTAAAAAGTGCAGAGTCAAGCCTATCTGGCTTGACGAAAACGGCAATTCTGTATCGAAGGAAAAGGTTCCGGCTTCTGAAACCGCTGAGTCGCGGAAAGTGATCGAACAACTGGATGAAGATGTGAGACGAGCGTATGAGAAAATGGACAGGGTAGATAGGGCTGTTAGAGCACGTCACAAGAAATCTTCCACTTCTAGCAACGTACATGGATCAACTTCTGCCCGTTCTGGTGGGTCATCTGCTGTCAATGCGAATGCTGCAACAACTAGTGCTCCAAGTTCTAGCAATCTACAACGATCAATTACTGTCCGTTCTGGTGGATCATCTGCTGTCAATGCGAATGCTGCAAAAGCTAGTGCTGAGAATATCCCTCCGTCCAACCGTAGGGGCAAGAGGAAGAATGCACGGACTGGGGCTGGTTCATCCAGCAAGAAGAGCAAAAGCTAATACAACACGAACAGTCTAAGCACTAAGCCCTGGCATTGTCGGACTCGCTCAACATTGTTCACTGCCAAGACGAAATTAGGAAAAGGGATCTCGCACATAAGTTTCATAGTCTTTTTTACCAATACATTAGCAACTGAAGAACCGCTTTGGCTTTGATTTATTAAGCATGATCCGGTGCGACATGGGCCTGTCGATCAATTGTAGCAGGGGCGCGCTCCCCCCTGATTTGCACATGTTAATATAATTAACACACAGCGTAACGCCAACAGCTGGTACCAAGTAGAGGGAAACTATCGATATTTGATAGTTTTTTATACAATTTGCTAAATCAGTGCTTATGGTCACTGAGAATATTGGATGCTCTTATTCCACCGGCCCTCATAAAGATTCACAAATGAAAGGGAGTGAAAGTCAAATTTTGCCCAGCACCAGACATATTCTTTATATAGCATCTGGACACTTCACTTACCATCTTGGGGCTATGAGTTGGGATCACGTTAATGAGGATAAAAAGTTCTGCGTCAAATACACAGTGTCATCACTAACTACACGCCCCAATAAAATGCCAAATTTCGAACCAAGACCCGGTGTATTTCGTCTTTACTACAAACAACTAAGTCGATCGGTAATTATGAAGATCTTCGATGTCGAAGACTATAAGCAATACGAGAACGAAGTGTACAGCTACCGACATTTACGCTACAATGGTTTAGAAGGCGTTATATCGCCTAAGCTTATCCAACATGGGTTTATGAAGGAATATGGTTACTTCTACCACTATGTCATGTTGGAGAAGTTGAACGGACAGAAGCACAAGGAGTTAACTGATAATGAATGGGAAGATCTAGACAAACAACTGCGACAGTGCGGCATCAAAAATCATGACCTGTCGCCGGACAATGTGCTCTTTGTAGATGGCCAGCCCAAGGTGTTTGACTTTAAAAAGTGCAGGGTGGAGCCAATTTGGCTTGACGAAAATAACTGCTCTGTGCCTGTTGGAACTCTTCCAGAATGTACTGACGCCAAAACGCAGAAGTTGATGGATAGAGCTCTCAAGGATACAACGAAGCGGGTTAGGCGCCAGGAAACATGTTGGCCCACATTTAGCGATGATGAGGAACGGTCATCTCCGGAGCCTGGTGATAGCGTACCTGGATCAACCTCTGCCCGGTCTGGTGGATCATCTGCTGTCAATGCGAATTCTGCAACAACCAGTGCTCCAACCTCTAGCAATCTACAAGGATCAACTTCTGACCGCTCTGGTGGATCATCTGCTGTCAATGCAAATGCTGCAACAACCAGTGCTGAGAATATCCCTTCATCCAACCGTAGGGGCAAGAGGAAGAATGCACCGACTGCGGCCAGTTCATCCAACAAGGAGAGGAAAAGGGGTTAAGCACTAGGGTACATTGCACGGTTCAAAATCAAACAGCGAAACAAAGAAGAAATACGTACAGAAGTCTAGATCTTTTAGTTTGTCCTATAATAGCTATCGACCTTTATCTACCCCTATCCTATGCTTTTATTACACGCTTCAATCCTCATGAAAGTTGTCACGTAATCTTGTCTCCAGCACTCTGATATGGGTACTAACTACCACTAACACCATTATCAGCAGCATATTTTAAGGGTATCTTTCGTTTTTGATAGCGTTATCTAAGACGGGAAAAGAAAAGCTGTTGGAATTAGAGCCGAGTCAAGAGTATTACCCTGACTGTGCGGCTCATGTTTGTGACCAAAGCTATAATGCAGTCCATATAAATAGCTGTATTCTTTCATGTAATTTTCCTAGAAACTTAACTGACACTATTTATTGTTCTCAGCACCATTTGCTCCTTTTCCTTCGTACTTGCTCAGTTCTACGTTGGAGGACCACTACGAACCATCGTACGTCTACTACGTGCATCCACTACATGGTCTAAGAAAAGCAATTTTATTTAAGCTGTTAGGACTAGGACTACTATCCCGGCGCCCCTCTGTATTTTCACCCGTATTTATGATATACTGTCGATAGCTATGTAAGAACAGACGTCCTCTTATTGGATATAGACGCTGTACTATTACAAATGTGGCTGGTGCTGCTGCCGCTGATGGGAAGGACCAATGGGCTACTCCAATCAAGTAATGTGGTAGCCCTACGGCCCGTGGTATCGACAAAGATAGCGCTCCTTCCGGTCCACACTGCTCAACATACCCATTACTGTACGGCCAAAGTGTGCGTGTATGAAATTGCGTCAAAAGTCCCTCACCAATCAATGAGAAATTGTTTTTCCTACCGATTTTCTTTAACAAGGCGTGTATATTGTTTGGTACCCTAGGTTTCCAAAAAGGGGCAAGATGTAGCATGCATAGACTGTGGGTTATTCGAAACAGGGTGGAGGGGCGCGCTCTCCCCTGATTTACGAATATAATTAACACACCGATTAAACACCACCAATTGGCACCAAGTAGAGGGAAACTATCGACATTTGATAGTTTTTTATACAATTTGCTAAATCAGTGCTTATTGTCACTGAAGATATTGGTTGCCTTGATGCCGCCAACATCATTCAAGCAGTTTCATAACTATAAACTTGATCCACAAATGAAAGAGAAAACATTATAGTTTGTCCAACACCTCCCATACCACTTGATCGGTGTAGTCCACCAAAGGTAGTAGAACGGAAAGCGTGGAAGTAGCTTATTCACCAGCTACTGAAACAGTCACACCGTAGGCCATTTCACTTACCATCTTCGGGCTAAATAAAGTTACGCATTGGGATGGTGGAGTAAGTTGATAAGCTGTGCCAAATGATAAATAAAACTTCGCGGCGTTTTTTAACCCTATACCTCCAAAAAATGGAAGAGTTCGAACGTGAACCAAGGCCGGGTGTATTTCCTGTTTACAACAGTGAGCTGAAGAAAATGGTGATGATGAAGATAATCGATATCAGTGACGGTAAAAAATATAAGAACGAAGTGTACAGCTACCGACATTTACGCTACAATGGTTTAGAAGGCATAATATCGCCCAAGATGTACAAACATGGTTTAAAAAGGACTCAGGGGGGAGAGGATGTCTACTTTTATCTAATGCTGGAGTTTTTGGAGGGACAAAAGCGCAAGCAGTTAACCGATAGTGAGTGGGAAGAACTGGATGAACAACTGCGAAAGTGCGGCATCAAAAATCATGACCTGTCGCCGGACAACGCGATTTTTGTAGACGACAAGCCAAAGGTGTTTGACTTTGCAAAGTGCAGAGTCGAGCCCATCTGGCTTGACGAAAATGGCAATTCTGTATCGAAGGAAAAGGTTCCGGCTTCTGAAACCGCTGAGTCGCGGAAAGTGATCGAACAACTGGATGAAGATGTGAGACGAGCGTATGAGAAAATGGACAGGGTAGATAGGGCTGTTAGAGCACGTCACAAGAAATCTTCCACTTCTAGCAACGTACATGGATCAACTTCTGCCCGTTCTGGTGGGTCATCTGCTGTCAATGCGAATGCTGCAACAGCTAGTGTTCCAACTTCTAGCAGTGAACATGGACCCACTTCTGCCCGCCCCGATGGATCGTCTGCTGTCGATGCAAACTCTGCAACTACCAGTGCTGGTAGTATCCCAACATCCAACCGTAATGGCAAAAGGAAGAAAGCATTGGCTGGGGCTGGGTCCTATAATAAGAAGAGTAAAAGTTGATTCAAACCTAGAGATTAAGTACTAGAGCACATTGCAGGTGGTGTGCCTCGTTATCTCCCCTGGCTTTGTCGGACCCCTCACTTCTCACATTCGTCTACACAAAATTCTCATCGGACAAAGTATGAAAAGGGATATCACACATAGGTTTAATAGTATTTTTACCAGTTACATTAGCGTCTGAAGAACCACCCTTTGAATTTGATTTATTAAGCATTATTGATCGACATGGGCGGCACTGGGTCGTTGTTTGAAACAGGGGTGCGCGCTTCCCCCTGAATATTCCACATTAACATATTGTTGTGGCCATACCATACCACTTGATCGGTGTAGTCCATTCAAGGTACTTCCACGCTTTTTTCTACTAGGACATTTCACTTACCATCTACGGGCAAAATAAACTTGCGCATTGGGATGATGGAGTAAGTTGATAAGATGTGCCAAATAAGCAGGTGTGATAATTAAAACTTCGCCACGTTTAACCCATATACCTCCAAAAAATGGAAGAGTTCGAAGCAAGGGGGCCGGGGGTATTTCCCGTTTACAACAGTGAGCTGAAGAAAACGGTGATAATGAAGATGTTTGATATCTTCGACGGCAATAGATATGAGAACGAGGTGTTTTGCTACCGACATTTACGCTACAATGGTTTAGAAGGCATAATATCGCCAAAGATGTACAAACATGGCTTGAAAAAGACACCTGAGAACGTCTACTTTTATATCATGTTGGAGTTTTTGGAGGGACAAAAGCGCAAGTTAACCGATAGCGAGTGGGATGAACTGGATGAACAACTACGAAAGTGTGGCATTAAAAATCATGACTTATCGCCAGACAACGTGATATTTGTCGACGGCAAGCCAAAGGTGTTTAACTTTAAAAAGTGCAGAGTCAAGCCTATCTGGCTTGACGAGAATGGCAACTCTGTATCGAAGGAAAATGCGGCTTCTGAAACCGCCGAGTCGCGGAAAGTGATCGAACAACTGGATGAAGACCGGAGACGAGCGCGTGAGAGAAGGATCAAAACATCTAGGGCCCTTAGAGAGGGTTACAAGAATTCTTCCACTTCTAGCAACGTACATGGATCAACTACTGACTGCTCTGGTGGATCATCTGCTATCAATGCGAATGCTGCAACAGCTAGTGCTCCAACTTCTAGCAATGCACATGGATCAACTTCGGCCCGTCCCGGTGCTCCAACTTCCAGCGATCTACCAGGATCAACTTCTGCCCGTTCTGGTGGATCACCTGCTGTCAATGCGAATGCTGCAAAAGCTAGTACTGAGAATATCCCTCCATCCAACCGTAGGGGCAAGAGGAAGAATGCACGGACTGGGGCTGGTTCATCCAGCAAGAAGAGCGCAAAAGCTAGTACAACGCGACAGATTAAGCACTAGGACCTGGCATTGTTGGACCCCCTCTACTTTTCACTTTCGTCTACACAGCGCAACATTGATCACTACAAGACCAAAGTAGGGAAAAGGATATCGCACATGCGTCCCATAGTCTTTTCCAAATACATTAGCAATTGAAGAGCCGCTTTGGCTTTGATTTATTAAGCATGATCCGGTGCGGCCCAAGTCTAGGAGGAGCGCGCTCCCCCCTGATTTGCACATGTTAATATAATAGACACACTGATTAAACGCCAACAACTGGTACAAAGTAGAGGAAAAGTATCGACATTTGATAGCGGTCTATACAACTTGCTAAATCAGTGCTTATGGTCGCTGATAATATTGGATGCTCTCATTCCACCGAATTTCATAACTATAAAGATTCACAAATAAAAGAGAGTAAAAGTCAAATTTTTCCTGGCACCTCTCATACCTAGTCCACTAGTCCACCAAAGATAGTAGAAAGGAAAGCGTGGAAGTATTCATCAACTACTGAAACAGTCACACCGTAGGACATTTCACTTACCATCTACGGGCAAAATAAAGTTGCGCATTGGGATGATGGAGTAAGCTGATAAGATGTGCCAAATAAACAGTGTGATAATCGCCACGCTTAACCCATATACCTCCAAAAAATGGACGAGTTCGAACCAAGGGGGCCGGGTGTATTTCCTGTCTACAACAGTGAGCTGAAGAAAATGGTGATGATGAAGATAATCGATATCGGTGACGGTGATAAATATGAGAACGAGGTGTTCTGCTACCGACATTTACGCTACAATGGCTTAGAAGGCGTAATATCGCCCAAGATGTACAAACATGGCTTAAAAAAGACACCTGGGAACGTCTACTTTTATCTCATGTTGGAGTTTTTGGAGGGACAAAAGCGCAGTTTAACCGATAGTGAATGGGATGAACTGGACGAACAGCTGCGACAGTGCGGCATTAAAAATTATGATCTGTCGCCGGACAACGTGATTTTTGTAGACGGCAAGCCAAAGGTGTTGGACTTTGAAAAGTGCAAAGTCGAGCCTATCTGGCTTGACGAAAATGGCAAATCTGTATCGAAGGAAAAAGTTCCAGATTCTGAAATCGCTGAGGCGCAGAAAGTGATGGATGAACTTTATGAAGACGAGAGACGAGCGTATGAGGAAATGGTCAAAGTAGATAGGGCCCTTAGAGCACGGTACAAGAACTCTTCCATTTTAGGCAACATACCTGAGCCAATGTCTGCCCGTTCTGGTGGATCATCTGCTGTCAATTCGAATGCTGCAAAAGCTAGTGATCCAACTTCTAGCAGTGGACATGGATCAACTTCTGCCCGTCCCGGTGCTCCAACTTCTAGCAATCTACAAGGATCAACTTTTTCCCGTTCTGGTGGATCATCTGCTGTCAATTCGAATGCTGCAACAACTAGTGCTGAGAATATCCCTTCATCCAACCGTAGGGGCAAGAGGAAGAATGCACCGACTGCGGCCAGTTCATCCAACAAGAGCAAAAGGGGTTAAGTACTAGGGTACATTGCAGGGTCGAAATCAAACGCGAAATGAAAAATAAATATTTACAATCTAACTCTTTTATAATAGCCGTACGTACCGACCGTTATACCTATACTAATTTTTCACGCTTACATGCTTCAATCCTTAAAAGTTGTCAAGTAATTTTGTCTTCAGCATTCTGATATGGGTACTCACCACCACTAACACCAGTATAGTAGCATAGCAGGTACTAAAATAGTGATAATTTTTTTAAGGGGTTCTTCGTTTTTGATAGCACGTTCGAGACACAGTTAACATAAGACGGGTTTTTTTGGGGAGTGATAGCCATCTCTTCCCTGGCGGTGTCGGACCCCCACTTCTCACTTTCACACACAGCATTCTCGACCAATGTACGAAAAGCACATAGGCTTCATAGTCCTCTACCAGATACATTAACGCCTGAAGAACCCTTTAGCTTTGATTTATTAAGCACAATCCGGTACGGCCCCCACCGAGCGACGGCCAATCAATTGAACAGTACGGACTTTGATTAACGAGATGTATGTATATCGATTTGAGGTTCTATGAATTTCCAAAAAGGGTTAAGATGCACTCATGCCATGTATATGCGTCTATTTTTTTAGTGCGGGCCCATGTCGATACTGTGATGAACACCTCCCCCTGATTTATGTTTCGAGTTACTTAATACGCAATTTAACGAGTAGAGACAACTATCCACATTTGGTAAACTATCGAAGCTATTACTGAGCCAGGGCTCATTGGCACCGAATCAATGCTCTTTATCCAGCCAACCTCGTTCGAAAAGTTTCATATGCAATTCCGGCTAGAGTGCGATCTGCATTGCATCTGCAAAGTCTGCATGACAGGCAGCCACTCATCCATCTGAGGCATGAATTTTAAATATAAATAGACTAGACACCTCCGATCGATCAAGGAGATACATCCTCCTTTCTTCTGCTTCAATACCAACCAGCTTTCTACGCTTTTCTTTCAGCTGAGTTTCAAATATCAGATATACGGCTTCTTATCATCGCTAGCAACTGCCAAACAAATTTCAAAGAAATGACGATTGCAAGCTTCTCGCAAAGCCATTACTCCAAACAAGTTATTCGGGCTTAGGCAAGCAGTTCTACAGAAAATCCACATTGGTGTGGCATGCTGGATCTAGATTCACCGGGGCACCAGGAAATGGCTCCTTGGACCCAGAAGGATTAAATGAAGTTCCACGCCTTGTTCCAGATGAATACTTTTCCTCCATGTCCAATGCAAGTGAAGAGCGACTTCAAACGCTGCTTACAGTCGACATGACTTTTTTGGACAACAGCGAACTAATAAAAGCGCTAAATGACCGTCTTCAATGTGTGAATCGCGTGTGACAGCGGTAAGAGAACAACCATCGATAGGTTATGAATCTTGAGCAAACACTGGTTTTTGCATCCTAATTTCATAGCAAGAAACTCAATAATTTGTTCAAAAAAAATTTCATTTCCATTATTTTACGTTATCCATTATCTATAAAAACACCTATGCATACAAAAAGAAGGACTTATTATCACCTTCAGTTGGTTCAATGTTACCCCGTTCAGCCAAATGATCACCAGCATAATTTCGGATTCGTTCCGTTGTCAATGGCGCTGGCAACCCTTGAATCAGCCCCTTACCATGCATTTGTCGAGAATACTTCAACGCATCCCGAATAGCAAAATACACCACAGCACCCAAAAACAATGGTGGTTCACCAACACCCTTGGACTTGAAAATGGTCTTCAAATGATCAAATGGTCGATCCTTCAAATGATCCACATTGAATTCTTGTGGAATATCTCGGAACCCTGGAATCTTGTAGGCACCTGGACCGGTAGTAAAGATTCGACCATTTTGCAACCACAAGGATTCTTCAATGGTGAACAAACCTTGACCTTGCACATAGGCACCTTCAATCTGACCGTAATCAATAGCTTGGTTAATTGGTCGACCAATATCCATCAAAATATCAGTTCGCAAACATGACCAGTCACCAGTCAAAGTATTCACTTCAACCATAGACACGGCACACCCCTGAGTATAGTAAAAGAAGGCTGGGTCTGGATTCTCGGCGCCCCACATGTACCCAATCTCGGGCGTCTTGTACCAGCCGTACGCCGATAGATTGACTCGATCCATAAACGCAGCATGGCACATTTCTTCCCATGTCTCGTACTTGCCTCGATATGGAGCCAATCGTTCATTGATTTGATCACAGGCAAGCTTGATGGCCATACCGTTCAAATCACTACCAGCAGAAGCAGCAGTTGGAGCACCGTTGGCAACAGTGTTGGTGGCAGTTTCGGAGATGAACACCTTTTCAAGTGGAATACCAAGACACTCAGCACATACCATAGCAGCCTTGGCATACAACCCTTGACCCATTTCAACACCAGCATGTGCAAGCAATGCCGACCCATCATGACCCGAAATGTGGATCAATGCACCAGCTCGATTCAAGAACTTGGCGCCAAACGATACACCAAACTTGGTTGGTACATGCGCCAACCCTCGCTTGATCCACTTGTGCGATTTGTTGAATTCTTCCACTTCCTTTCGCACTTCATCGTACTTGAACTTATCCTTGATTTGCTTGGCCATGAATGGAACAGTGAAATCCTCGGTAATCTTTTGCTTGTATGGCGTTGTCGAGACATTTGGCACAAGGTAGTTGATTTCTCGCAACTTGTCGGCATCAATACCAAGTTGTTCGGAAATTTCGTAAATGTACGATTCAGCCATGAACATACCCTGTGGACCACCAAACCCTCGGAATGCAGTGTTGGATGCAATGTTGGTCTTGCATGGATACGCCTTCAAGCTGGCGTTAGGGAAATCGTAGCAGTTTTCAGAATGCAACACTGCTCGTTCAATAACACCCTTGGTCAAATCCATACTCCACCCAGCGTTAGCGTACAAATCGGCTTGCAATGCAGTGAACTTGTAGTTCTTGTCCAAACCGACCTTCCACTTCATGACAAATGGATGTCGTTGCCCAGCAGTCATCATATCTTCGGCTCGACTCAACACCATTCGAACTGGTCGCTTATACTTCTTGGCAGCAACAGCAGCAACCGACGACAATTGGCAACATCGACTTTCTTTACCACCGAAACCACCACCTAATCGCTTGACACGAGCAACAATTCGAGACATTGGCACACCAGTGACTTGAGCAGCAAACACTTGAGTTTCGTTTGGATTCTGAGATGATGAATAAACCTTCATTTCACCATCTTCTTCTGGAACCACCAAACAACCTTGGGTTTCCAAATAGAAATGCTCTTGGGACCCAATTCGAGCAGTACCTTCAAACACATACTCAGAGGTGGCAAATGCTTCGTCAGTGTTACCCTTGACACACTTTGGTTGATAATCAAAGAAGCTTTCAGCATCAATAGCTTGTTCAATGGTGATGATAGCATCTTGATCTTCATACTCAACCTTGACGGCTCGAGCAGCTTCAGCCGCAATCTCCCGGTCGTCAGCAACAATCAACCCGATACATTGACCAACATAGAACACTTCACCGTCAGCAAAGAATGGTTCGGCACCGACAGGAGTTGGAGCAAACACATTGGCTTCCTTGTTTGGCAAATCATTGATATCAACGTAACCATGTACACCAGGAATATCCAAAGCTTCAGAAGTATCGATAGACAAAATCTTGGCTCGAGCTCGAGTCGACATGACTTGTACTGCAAACACTTCACCGTGTTGTGGTGGCATATCATCAATATAAGTTGCTTCACCAGTCACCTGTTTCATGGCAGACAAGTGTGGATCAGATTTACCAACAGTAGTCATTTCAAATGGATTTTCCAACCCTCGAGATCCAGTTGGTTTAGAAACTCGAGTAACTTCTTGGAAAGCATCAGCATCATACCCATCGACTTCAGTCATACCACATTGTTCCAAAAGTTCATTATAAAACTTGTAAAAGAATGAAGTGATCAAGGTACGTCGGAATGAAGCCATACCACCTGGAACACTATATGGCATATCGAATTCTCGAGCCAACGAGTCAATAGCTTGTTCCAACACTTCCTTTTGGGTATCTGGCTTGATATACTT
>JAKTQM010001238.1:9079-34340 GCA_030558825.1 Blastobotrys niveus
ACTGTTTCCATTTCAGGCGTCACCGCCTTGTCGTACTCTTGTGACGACGTTGGATTCACCTTTTCTGTAGACATGGTTGTATGGAAAGGGAGAATATGAACGCTTGTCCAATAGAAAGGTTCAAGAAAAGATCAAGCGGAGAAAAGAGAGAGGAGGAGGGGAAAGGAAGAAGAAAGGAAAACAAGGACATATCGACCGTTTTATATAAATGAAAAGAAACTGACGCTGCAAATCAACAGAGACAGCAAAAACAAACAAAAAAAAGAAAAGAAAGAAAAAAAACTGGAGAAAAAAGAAACAAAACCCCAGTATGACCAGTATTACGTGTACAATCTCCTCAAAAAGATACGATTCAAAACAGATGCATTTGCGCCTCGAATAATAGATTCTATTAATAATAATAATGTCAACAGTCTATACTGGTTCTCTGAATAGAACCATGAAGCTGAGAAATCGAGCCCTTCCCGATGCCCATGCCCCGCTTTACTTTTGCCGTGGTACAAACTAAGACCCGCATATAGCCAAATTCTGCAATTAGGGTCATTGATAGACTACCGGTAGTCTCAACATACTGGGGGGTTTCGGTGGATTTGCCCGATTCAATCTCCAGCTTCTGCTGGTTCTACCCCTCTCGAACGGAATTCAGCAAAAGCATGTTTATATTATAGTCTATCGCAAATGGAAATGGAAATGCTTACCGTTTTGAAAAAAAAAAAAGAAAGGCGTTGGTAACGTATTCAGATGATCTACCCCATTTGAGATGCGGACTCTGAAATAACAAATATAATAAGAAAATAAATAATATAAAAAACGGGATCATGATCCAGATGGATAAAATCCTGTCTGTGTCTTTTCATCTTTTTTTGCTTCTAAGTGGATAAACCGTGGGTTTTTGTCCCTTTCCTTTGTCCATAAGTATGTCACTCTTACCGTACGAAAAGGATAACCTAGTTAAACTAATACTGATTGGCTCAAACCTGGAATACTCTATCACTGAGTACATAACATGTAGGTTCTTCCAGTCATATCTCCTTATTTTTCGAAAATGTCTAACTAACATGCAGATAAATGTTTTAGCTAATAGTAAAGCTATTGCATATGGCAGATGAAAATTAAACACCACAGTGTGCATAGCCTGAAGTATCATGGAGAGAGCATTATAAGCATAAGCATGGGCCCGAAACCGAGGAAAAAGGAAGGGGTTTATGCTATTGACTTTTGAGGATGTGCTCCGGAAAACAAGGAGCACGGCTTCTGTATTTCTTCATGTTTCTTGCGGAGAAGACCTATTTTCTTAGACAAACTATGGAACACTTGTGTTGGAGATTGAGATATACAGCGGGATAACCAGAGACATTCAGTAGAAAAGCGGGGGAAACCATGTATCAGATCACTTATAGCTCTCCTCTCCAGGGCGGTTTTTTATGACACTTGGTTTCATTGATTTGTGGATTTTTCAAGGCTTTTTTTATCAACACGGAAATCATCATGGATTGCATTAATAAGAATTTGCGGTTATATGGAACCAAGTACGGAATAGGCAAGCTGAAAAGGCTCAACCATGCTGAAATTTGCCAAGCAAAACCATCCTGCAATACAACCTCATTAAGCTATCCTACCATACCCCGCTGGTCCAGGTTTGCCCCATCGCGATGGCTGGGCGCATCCCGTTCAAGGCACAGTATAAAAGACTGCATGCATACGACGCTATAGGGCCCAGGTTAATATTTTTTCATACTATTGGCAATGCGAAGCGTACAGAGGTCCGAACGAGAAGGGAAAACCCACTCTCATCTGATCTACAATGAGGGGTTTCGACCGTTATTGATCAACTGGGTATGTAGATTTGCTTTGCTGGCCACGTATTTTGACCCCTCAGCCTTTGGAACTATAGAAGCGTGATTTTATTAGTCTAACATATAGATGATATATCAACACAGTGCTTTGTGGAATCAAACAAAATGTCAAAACAGTGTTCCATATATATATAAAGAATGTCTCCTCGGATCGAGGAAGCGATCCGAACAATGCGGCTTTGCCAAGATCCTTATTCAAACCGTTTGAACCAAAGCCAATACAGGTGGGCAACAAAAACAAAACAGAAAGCTTATAAATCACTCAGATCTTATTAGAAACAGTGACTCCCTCCACAAAAGGCCGGTCGCCAAGAAGAAACAACGGTCAAATATCAAATCTGCAGATTTCAAATCAGTAAAACATAGGACAGGGCAATATAGCTCTCATGGTGCAATATAGACTAGATGGAAGTAGTCACCCGAAGTGACGTCAAAACTTTGGCCGGCTATTGAAGGAAGGAGTGATAGAGCAAGGAAAAAATCTACTTACAGTATCTGATAGACAAAAATAACAAACATTTCCTGCAGTGATATCTTTAATAATGACCTTTTAAAACCTTGATAAAGTCATGACGATAAGATATGACTTGTTCTAATCACCGCATGATTAGGTGCTTTGGTTCCTCTGATACAGCAAGTTTTCAACAAGTTACAGCTTGTCCATTTTCTATCCACTGGAACTTGCCTCCCCGCAGTTGTCCAAGACCAACAGTATTATACCTCACTGGATCTACCTTTTCATTCCGCCCTTTTTCACTCCAAAAATTCAGCCGCCTGGTGATTCCGCTAAGGTTAACCTTCGGCGAGCGGAAGAAATGCGGCATACAGCTGAGGTATGTGGGTCCCTTAGTAAATACCAATCCATTGGCTACCGGTATAGTTATTATTTGCAATACTATAACCCGCAAAAAGCCACCCCTATGTATAAAACTTGGCCGGTCAGTTGTGGGACAGTATTGACGTTCGAAAGGATGACTAGTTGTGCAGATTTTACTTGCTTTGAAGAATGAGACGATATATCGTTGAAAATCTCTATCCCAGCATGCCAATGCCATCCTGAGAAAATTAAAAAAAAAAAAAAAAAAAAAAAAAAAAAAAAAAAAAAAAAAAAAAAAACAATCACCATATCCTGACTATTCTACACTCTAACAAGAACATAAATTATTTCTTAATTTCAAGCATAAGCATAGCATAACGAGCGTTTGAATCTCTATTGATCCAGTCAGGGGCGAAGGGAAGTACCCCCGCCGTCCCAATTGAAAATTCCACACGCAAAATTAAATCTGCCACCATCACCATCACGGCGGACCTATAACAATGTCAACCTCATCACTTGTTCGACTACCTATTGAGGTTCTTCAAGACATTTCTAATTATCTTACACTTCACGAAATCCAATGTCTTCGTGCCACTTGCTCAACCTTGTCCGGCATCCTGGGAGTCGACCAAGACCCCTGGCAACATCTGCATATCGACATCCCCACTGCCGATGAGCCCATGGACTTCATGCGGTCGTACATTGGTCCATGCGAAAAATATTGTCCACCTCATGCCACCATGAATGAACATGTCTGCAAAAAGGGTCTAGTCAAGGTTACAAAACGGAACTTGGAAAGCTTTTGTCGAGCGGCTGTAAATGGTGAACTTGACGTGGCGTTTAGACGAGTACGACATATTAGCATCTCTGGATGCTTGTTTTTACAAAAACGACTTATCGACTACAAATTCAATGGGAATATTGATAGACAACCAAAAGCAAAATCGACAACACTATATCATTGGTTACTTACAAAGGTGTTACCCACACAATGCCACCCACTTACCATCAGCATCGCATGCAACCTTGAGACCTATCTAATCCAGAACGAGAACTCGTACCTCGAGCCTGACCCTAATAGACTCGCCACTAGTATTGCCTCATTCCTGAAACGTATGCCTGGCCCTGCTAAAGAAATATATCTCGACACTGAAGATACAGGTCCAATCTTCACCACAGTACGCAGCTCAATGAAGAACATTACCAACATTGTGACCCTCCAAGTAGATAGGTCTGCAGCCATGAAGTATTTCCATTTCTTGAAGCGTAAGAACCGGGTTGTGCAAACGCTTCGACGGCTCGATTTGTTGTGTATCTCTGGAAAACCAGTAAATCCTCATGGTCTTGCTAAATGGTTTTCATGTTGTACAAATTTGAGATCTTTGAGTATCGAAGGGGTGCCTCTAAAGATCCGCAATGAAGTCCTTGAGTCATCATCCTGGGTTCCTCGACAATGTGAACATTTGCGATTTGAAGAATATGTTGGTAACGTAGCACTGGGGGAGTTTCGGACATTTGCTCATCATTTGAAATCCTTGCACGTGGATAGTGTAACGGGGAGGTTCTTGTTGGTATTCCCGTTGTTGTTGTCTATCAAGCGTCTTTATCTTGATTGGGGCCTATTACCGGAGTCAATGCAGGCGACTCGCGAAGTGTTGTTTCGGCAACATATGAATCGGTTTACGCATTTGGAACAGCTGCATTGTTGGAGATTATCTGCTCCGTTACTATTATCATTCTTTGAGGAGCCGTTTGAACGCCTAAAATCGCTTGCATTGGCTGGGTCGACACCTCCTGATGATTACCGTCAGATCATTCAAAAGTTCCCGGGGCTGAAGTTTTTGTATATTTCTGTTCCACAGGATCATCTCGAAAGGGCCGCAGAGCAGTTGCAGGATCATGCGTGGTCGGAGCTGGTGTTTGAGGTGTCTCCTGTGCATAGACCATGGTTGACAGAGCTTGATGCTAAGAAAGTGTTTGATCATAACTACTGCCCTGTACCGGTTTATCCAGGATGTAATCCATATTTTGTAAATTACACCAGGTTCCAGCCCCAGGAGCAGCAACAAGAACAACAGCCGGAGGTGCAACCAGAACAGCAAGACGAGCATCCAGAAGAGCATCAGGATCAACAACCAGTCGAGCAACCAGTCGAACAGCCAGTAGAGCAGGTACAAGAGCAGGTACAAGAGCCGGAAGAACAGCAGGAGCGGCTAGACGAACAACAAGTTGGGCGGGTCAACGAAGAACAGGTACAACAACAAGAAGAAGAGCGGCAGGCTCCTCAACACGAGCAGCAGGGCCAACAGTTAGACGCACGACTAGTGGAGCCAGCCAATGAAGAACAAGCAGTACAACAGCCAGATGACGAGCGGCAGCCGGAAGAACAACTAGGAGAACAGCAGGATCAACTGCCAAATGAACAACTAGACGAGCCTGCCAATGAAGAGCAGGTGCAACAGCTAGGGCAGCAACAAGAAGAGCAACAGCAAGAAGAGGAACAACAAGGTCGACTACCAGACGAACAACGTGTTGAATCTGCTAATGAAGAGCAGGTACCACGGACAGAGGAGCACCCAGAGGAGGAGCAACACCAACAGCCACAAGCCGAGGCAACCAATGAAGGACAGATACAGCAGGCAGAGGAAGAAGAGCAGCCAGAAGCGCAACCGCAGCCGGAAGGTCAACTAGCCGATCAACACGAGCGAGCAGTCGAGGATCAGGCGCGACTAGTAGACCAGTCTGCGCGACAGCCAAACGAAGGCCTTGCTGATCAGCCAATCGAGCAGCGTGTTGAACAGCCTAACGATGAGCAGGTTCAGCGGCCGGAGGAGGAGCAGGAGCAGGTAGCCCATGAACAAGCGGCTGAACAACAATTACAAGCCAATGACGAAACTCAAGAGCGAGCCGAGGCTGAAGGACAATCAGGAGCCAATTGAGTCTATCGAATCCAAGGACAATTGAACGGTCATATAGATAGAACTAATATTTAATAATTATTAATATTAAAAGAACTTTCATTTTTTTATTCTTCTCATTGAGCCTCGCGCGGCGGTAAAAATCCTGGTCGGCATTCCCAAATCGGTAACCCCGCTGGTGATGGGGCAACGGCAAAGCAACTTTCAATAGAACAATAAAGAAAAATCACCTTATCGAAACCCCCAGAACCCCCCACGCATATTACTAAGAGCTGTAGTCTTTTATAAAATACTAATCCCTGTTTCAACTTTCTTAACTTTTTAACACTTTCCTTTTTATCCTTCACTTTTCGTATTCTCAATTGTATCGACATCACTACAAAATGGCTATTAACACTTCTACCACCCTCCCACTAAACAATGGCAAGACTATCCCGGCCATCGGTCTAGGGACCTGGCTATCCAAACCAAAAGAAGTCGAAAACGCCGTCAAGGTCGCTCTCGAATCGGGCTACAGACACATTGATGCCGCCGCAATTTACCAAAACGAACACGAAGTAGGCAACGGTATCAAGGCATCTGGCGTCCCTCGAGAAGAAATCTTCTTGACTTCCAAGCTATGGAACAATTCACACAAGGCAGAAGATGTTGAAGGTGCGCTGGACAAGACCCTGGTAGATTTGCAAACTGATTATTTGGATCTATACTTGATTCATTGGCCTGTGGCGTTCAAGCCTGGTAATGAATTCTTCCCAAAGGACGATAGAGGGTTGGTTGTCAAGGCTGATATTCCACTAGAAGAAACATGGCAGGCCATGGAAAAACTTGTGGATTCTGGCAAAGTCAAGTCGATCGGTGTGTCCAACTTCTCGATCGAACATATTGAACGAATTTTGAAGATTTGCAAGATCAAGCCGGCTGTCAACCAGATTGAAGCTCATCCGTTCTTGCTACAAGAAAAGTTGCAACAATTCCATAAGCAACATGGTATCATTGCTACCGCTTATAGTCCATTGGGTAACAACGTTTATGGCAAACCACGAGTTATTGATGATGAAAAGGTCAAGCAAATTGCTGAACGAGTTGGCAAGCCAGTGGCGAATGTTTTGGTGTCGTTCTTGATCCAAAAGGGGTTCAGTGTCGTGCCAAAGTCGGTTACTCCATCTCGAATTCAATCCAATTTTGATGTATTTGAATTGCCAGCTGATGCAGTGAAGGAATTGGAAGCGTTGAACAAGGATACTCGGTATAATGATCCAGTTGAATGGGGCGTTGATATCTTTGGTGAACAAGGTGGCAATGCCAACGCCGAAAAGATTGCTCTGGAACAATTGAAGAAGCAATAGGTGATCTGCTAGTGCAATATTGAATTTATTTAAAGTAGCTAAGTATTATACTGAATACATTATTAGAATGATTTCAATACATCCAGTCTATTCCTTTTTGGACGCGAGCCGCATCAGTTGGGGCGGCGCTACGATGGTCCTTAAAACTTACAGCAGACAGAAAAATGACATAATAAACAGTATAGACAATATTCAACAAGTTCAATTAACTTATTATAAACCTATTATCAGTCTAGCATTACTATACCAACGACACTGTTGCCTTAAAACACATGTAAACCCTGTTGCCGTTACCCTGCTCTTTGTGTCCAATTCCGGCCCACGCAAAAACACATCACAAAACACACGACACAACATCACAAACACAACACAACACGAACTTATTTTTTTTTTTCATTTCCCTCTTTATTTGCGTCTGACCATTAATAACCAAAGCCACACTGCAAATGTACGGATATCAACAGCAAGGACAACAGGCTCCTACAAGTCCTCCACTGCACCATCCAATTCCGCAGCACCCTATCCCCCCATTCAGATCACCCCCACCTGCTGAAGCTATGCCGAACCAGCAGTATCAACCACAGCCACAGGCAGCAGCAGCAGGTGGTATGTATACACCACAACAGAACCAATTCGCACAACCGCAGCACCAACCAGGCGCTGCTGGTGGTGGTGGACAATACGGTCCAGCATTCTTAAACGATCCAAGCACACAAATCGGTATTGAAGTAGGTCGAAACGCTGTCAACTATGGCCAAGAATATATCAGCAAGAACATCAACCAATATGTATCGGTTGCTGCGCTCAAATACTATTTCCAGGTATCCAATTCATACGTTCTTCGGAAAATTCTATTAATTCTATTTCCATGGCGGCATAAGAGCTGGGTACGACAGCCAAGACGGTCAGATACATCGGGTGTGCAGGAAGGGTTCTGCACTGCCAAGGAAGATATTAACGCACCAGACATGTACATCCCATCGATGGCATTCACCACGTATATTCTCTTGTCAGCTGTATTGGTGGGGATTAAAGGAGAGTTTTCACCAAAAGTTCTGGGGTACGTGTCGTCTAAAGCTATAGCGTTCATGCTGGTGGAGTTGATGTTTCTCAAGCTTGGCACGTATTTACTGAGTGCTGGATCAAAGCTGCTCGATTTTGCGGCATATAGTGGGTACAAGTTTGTGGGGATTACAATAACCATGCTGTTTTCGTCTGTAGTGACAAGTTCAGTATTGAGATGGATTGCATTCCTGTACCTGACTACGTCGAATTCGTTCTTTTTGCTTCGATCGTTGAAGTATATTCTGTTGCCTGAGGTGAATGCATCGGGGTCTACGCAGACTATTAATCATGGGCAAAGACAACGACGAATGCAATTTTTGTTCATTTATTCGTTTATTGTTCAGTTTGTATTGATGTGGTTTTTGGTTTCTTAAGTAATTGTAGGTAGAAAGTTTTGAATTTTAATCCGTCTATATCGATCGATCCATTGATCCATATTTTGGTCGTCGTCGTCTTTCCGTTCCCAAATTTCACCACTTGAACCCTGATCTGGTAGAAAGCGATAACGATAGAGGTTAGAGACAGAGATAGAGACAAAAGATGGAGGAGGATTATTACCAGCTATTAGGAATCAGTTCAGCAGCTGATGAACAACAGATCAACCAAGCATTTCGAAGAGTAGCTCTCAAATACCATCCGGATAAAAACCCTTCCGAAGAAGCCAAAGTCAAATTCCATCTACTCCAACAAGCCGTCGACGTTCTAGTCGACGATGCTAAACGCAAAGCATATGATCAAAAACGAGAAGCAAAACTACATCAGATCCGCAAACATGAACAAAAAACAGCAGAACGACGTCGGATGCAGGAGGACCTGGAACGCCGCGAGGCAGAAGCGGAAGCAGAGAGACGGCAGCAGAAAAGTACAACGCCCGTTAATATGGATTACCTGAGGCAGCAGGGTGTTAATAAACGACAAGCATATGAAGCACGAGATGATGAAGATGATCGTACAGTACAGGTTACGCTTATGGAGGGTGATACAGAAGCCGATTTGGTGCGTCGCATGGAACGGTTCGGACCTGTCGAGCAAGTGGTGGCCGGCACCAAAAAGGGCATTGTAGTGTTCAAAGATCTCAAATCTGCATTGAAATACAAGACGGAAACTCCACAAAAATTAGATAAACAATATGCATTGCGGACGTTAGAACGACTTCGCAGTGCTGCCAAGAAGTAGCAGTAGCAAGCCCTGTAGCTAACTTTCTAATATTTATTTTGTGCGACTTTTTTTTTTGTTACCCACTTGACATCTACACATAGAGAATGTGGTGGAAGTGGTGGATTCCACCAGGACTGACAGTGCGATACGCCAAACGCATATCAAAATGCGTTATCGCGTCACTCATTTTGTTTATAATGATCTTGATCGACCCGGTGCAGGACATTATGGGGCCATCGTCGTATCTAGTAGTCATGATCGCAGTCAATATGCACCCTGGTAGACGTTGCGGGGCCATGTTGGAAGCAGTATTAATGGGTATTATCGGCGCATCGATAGGCATGGCATACGGACTCTTTGGACATTTCTGTGCTAATCAAGTATTAGCAAGGTTTGGCGAAGTGAATGCTTTGGCGTTTCTGGCTGTGCTGGAGATTATAATGTTATTTGTGCACGGCTTTGTACGCAGTTTCTCACCTCGATTGTTCTTGCTGGTGTTTATCCTGTTTTTGGTAGTGCATTTCCAGTTTCTATCATCGTTGCAAATGTCATATACTGCTCTAGCCAGGAACTTTGCCGTGCCTATTTGTTTCGCGATTGTTGTTTGCACAGTGGTGAATCTCTGTCTGTTTCCAGAATTTGGATCTACCTACCTCGGGGAGAGCGTTGTAGATACGGTACAAGATTTACAGAAATGTTTTTCACAGTCGGTAGCATATTTCACGCGTACTGATGACCAGGAGACGTTGGAGAACTTGGTCGATTATAAAGGGGCGGTGCGGCGCAGGATGGCAAGCTGTAAAGCGGTTATGACGGAAAGCATGTTTGAAATTTCGTATTCGTATTTATCGCCGCTGGAGCTCAAACCGACGTTGAAGAAACTTGCCAATGCTGTGGTTGCATTTAATGCAATTGTAGGCGCATGTGAGTTGGAGTACAAGCTTTTGGAGGGTGGTAGTAACGAAAGTAGCGACCAATGTGATCAGCAGGAGGATGGTGAAGAAGACGGTGAAGGGGATTATTTGCATAACCGACCGCGTAAAGAGATTGAGTTTGCAGATAAAAAGGTACTGTTACGGTTTTTGGATACTGTCAGGATGCCGGTAAGTGATCTTGCAGCTATTATTGAACGGTCGTTTGATACGATTATTCAGGGGATATCTCTCGGGTATGATGTTGATATAAAAGAAGGGAGTGGTAAGCTTGCTAGTGTGCATGAAATAGACGATATCATGTCACAGATGGCGCAGGCTATTATCAAGTACGATGAGACAGTGACCAGCAGTTTACAAGCAATTGAATTCAAAGAAACGTCTAATAAAGAGTTTGTGGAACGGGATGAACTGTTGATGCCACGAGACGAGTTTTTTTTGGTTGCATCGTTTCTAATGAATTTGCGAGAGTATGCCAATTCGACGACTTCCATGTTGGCAGATAGTCGAGAGCTGCTAGAGACCCGGCAACGGCGAGAAGGCAAAGGATTTTTCGGTCGTGGATTATGGTTCGCGTGGTTATCTTCGCGTAAACTGTTTAAGAAGTATCTTATGACTGGTAATGCTGAAGAAAAGGATGCAGATGTAACAAGTCTCAGGTCGCATCTAAGCGGGCAGGAACAGAAGAAGGGGCATCATGGTGGAGAAGAAGAAGATGATGATGAACAACAAGAGCGTCATTCAGAGAAGCATCATCAACATTCAACAGATTCTAGTGCGTTCAAAGCTCGAATACGACGGAAAAAGATATCGACTGGTACTAAACTGCGCAATGCATTGGCAGATATTATTGAGTTCCCGCTCAAGTACAAACCGCATATGAAATTCGCATTTAACTTTACACTCTTACTAATGCTGGTTTCCTTCCCAGCATTCAGTGTCAGTATGCGGGAATGGTATATCAACATCCGTGGGGTATGGGTAGGGTTCACTGCTGCTATTGCCCTCGAATCATGTATTGGTGCTACATACCAAATCTTCATTACTCGGTCGATAGGTTTGACGTTAGGATCAGCATGGGGGTATGCCACATATGTTGCCGGCGGATGGGGTACGAACCCTTATGTCATGTCGGTTATGATTACCATAGTGATGATCCCTGGGTTCTATCTTATTCTTGTTGGATCGTACCCGAAAGCCGGGGTTGTGTGCGTTGTATCTGCGAATATCGTGGTACTATCAACAGTACGTCCGTCTGTCCCGGGGACTATCCTTGAAAACTTTGCTAAACGATGCTTATCAATGTTTGTTGGCGGGGCGGCAGCTCTGGCAGTACAGATCCTGTTTTTCCCATTGAAAGCACGAGTCCAGCTCGTCAAATCCATCATTGTTGCTGTGCAATGCTGCGAGCGAATCGAAGGGTTAATTGCACAGGGTATTGAAGATGGTGGACAGCATAAAAATCATACCCCGCTGGATATAGA
This sequence comes from Blastobotrys niveus, assembly GCA_030558825.1. Classification (NCBI taxonomy): domain Eukaryota; kingdom Fungi; phylum Ascomycota; class Dipodascomycetes; order Dipodascales; family Trichomonascaceae; genus Blastobotrys; species Blastobotrys niveus. Next base: position 20,656 of record JAKTQM010001238.1, read on the forward strand.
TTATAAGATTTCCAAGCTGTGGAAACGCGCCAAGAAGGCATTGACCACTGCCGATGCGTTCCGGGACAATGCGCGGCGTGAGTTCCGACTTAAGGGTCCATTCGATGAGCATCTTAAAGTGTATTCAGAGATGATTTTTGTGTTACATCAGATTCTGGATAAGTTCCAGAACGTATCGTTTCTACGCAAGCATTATGGGTCTGCCGTGCTGGAAGACCTACATCCATACGTATACGTGTACCGGCGGGAACTGTATGGATGTTTGACGACGACACTTCGAGCAGTGGAAGAAGCACTACTGAACAAGTCTCCTTTACCCCAGTTTTTGCCTAGTGCACGAGTAGCTCATTTACGGGTGATCAATCGAGTGCGAGAGGTGCTTGCTGCTGAAACGGCTGGAGGGTCCGCCATGAACAGTCAAGCCGCATCGCGCCGCACGTCGATAGTGGAAGAAGAGACGGTAACAGATGGGCAGTATCATCAGAAACCGCAACAACAACAAAACAAGTTGTCGCCGCCGGAGCGGCATGCTACGTTCCAATTGTTTGATACAGAGGATGAAAAGAGCCCGTTGCAGCAGGATTTTTCAATGACGAGGCAAAAGTATATGAGTTGGAGTGCTACGAGTGCCGGGTTGGAGGAGATTGTAGAGTATGTGGAGGAATTGGTGTCGCTTGTCAAGTTGATTGTTGGGGTTTATGAGTTTAAATTTGGGTTCCTTGCACGGCCGTTGCTTGAAGAGCAGCAGCAGTTGATGGAAGGGATCGACGGTGATGGTGATGGAGGTGGTGAGATTCAGCAGGATGACCAGCGTGGGGAAAAGAGTGGGAAGAAAGACGAAGAAGATAAGAGGAAGGATGTAGATGATGATGATGAGGATGAAGATGGAGATGAAGTGGGGTCGTTGGATGGTCTACCGAAACAAATAATCAAACGAACCTTCTCGGTAGCAGGTGAACGGCCACGGTTTGATGAACCCTTGAGTATGAGTAGTGGGCTTGCACGAGTGAATACTGCTTCGTCGACTACCTCATCGGCTGAGATGCCAGTGACGTTACAGAGGATTGTAAGTCGAAAGCGTGAGCGTGGAACGACCAGCGGAGTATAGCACAGCACAGCATATCATATCATAGCATAGCATTTTACGAGTAATTTATAGACAAGATGACATTTTCTTTAAAGATTTATGACAAATAAGTTATGTATTGTGGCGGAGGAGAGCTTATGGCTAGTCTATTTCAATCATCTCTGGGGACGCAGCCTTGGCAGCTCGGCCATCTGATGGGTTGGACGAACTCTTACGTTTCCGTGACTGCCGCAACGATTGACCTTGACCTTGGAAATGCACTTCAGCCGACGTTGTCTCTTGTTCTTCTCGTTGTTGCTCTTCTTCTGTATGTTTCAATGGAACCACCTTATACCCAAAGAACAATTGTCCAAACGGTAACTTCAACGGCGGCGCATCCACCCCCATTTCTTGCTCGTCCTTATCATCATCATTCATATCCGATTCATCCACTTGATACGTCACTGCTTTCCCGCTTAGTTTCTGCCCGCCACCACTGAACGGATCCTTCTTCTTTGCCTTGTCCGCACCTTCAGCTCGCATCTTTTCGTACCCGATGGATTGTGCCATGGTACCTACAACCGGCGTATCGACTCGTGATGGCACACCCGACGACGACGATGGAGGTCCACCTTGGCTTGTTGGCTTGCTCGGTTCAACGTAGCCTACCGGTGGAGCAAAGTCTACTTCCAAATCCGTCTCGACTACACATATACTCTGCGTATCAGTCTCTGGTTTCACCTCCAGCACTTTGATCCCGTATACTTTGTTATTATACTTGATTTCAAATACATCGCCTACCGTCAGGGTAGAAAAATTCCGCAACGCATTCTCAAGTACTGCCTTTGGATCGCTAATGTCGAGGAAATCTACCGACTGTGGTTCAATCTTGACAAACTGGCCCCGGTTGAGATCAGTAGAGGAGATCTCAAGCACCGACCCTGGGTGTGCTGCTAATGATTCCATCATCCATTGTGGCAAGTAGGCTCGTCCTTCTTCGGCGATAAACTCTAAAACACCAGCGTAAGTTTTGAGTTCTGTTTCCTCGACTTTAAGCTCGAATAACATGGGGTAGGTGATATGCAACATGGTTAGTTTGTTTAGGGCGCTCGGTGGCAACACAATCTTGCCGCCAAAGTTGAGTTCTTCACGATAGTTGGTAGGCATCATGGCGACTGGGTAGCATCGAAAGAACTGTTTGAATTTTTGTGCCATAGGAATACCTCCACTCATCATCCCACCTGGGAATCCATCATTAAATGCGCTAAACATGGTGCTCTCTGTCTATATGTGTGTTCGTCGTATTGTGTGGTATTGTTGGTGAGGGTCAAGTGTTCAACACAGCACAAGCGCGCGAGGTGATCCCAACGCAAAATAAAATCCCGCCGCACGCACAAAAATATTGTTCACTTTCCTTCACGAACAAACAAAAACAATACAATACGACTCTTTTTAAGACACAATGGTGTGGACCAATAATGAAGATGATGATGATGACGATCCAGATTACGTCCAATATAATAACACAGAAGCGGTTGAATTCGACTGGTCTGAAGCAGAAGATGAAGACGATACTCAGGAACTGAACGCACTTCGAGGCGAAATCGTACCTGATTATGCAGAATTAGAACCGCTCAGTAAAATCAAACCAAAGGCCAAATCCAGTAAACCAGGGCCCAAACCCGGACAACCACAGAAAGAACATGAATTATCACCCGAGGTGCGAGATCTTATTGATGTATGTGTGACATGTTTTGCTGATCAAAAGTATGATGAAGCGATTGACTTGGCGGAAAAGGCTATTGCGCTGGACCCTAAAGCGCGTCGAGCATATCAATTATTAGCAGCTGTTTACATGGAACTGAATGAACCGGACAAGGTACTGGGGATGAAAATCGCCGCGATGCAGTTGGATAGACGGAACTATGAAGGGTGGGTTGAAATTGCCGAAATGAGTGCCGCAATGGGGTACATTGACCAGGCGTTGCATTTTTACCGTACTGCGCATAAATACGAGCGGAAACCAGACCCAGCAGTTATGCGAGCAAGAATCGAGTTGTATGAGCAGATTCATGAGTGGCGACGTGCGTTGGATATATGCAGAAAGTTAAGGAAGATATGTCCAACTGACAAGGAACTGTTGGTCAAGATTACGCATTGTTTGGTGAGTATGAACCGGGTTAACCAGGCGATTGATTTATATGAGGATTTACTGCAAAAGAACCATGAGAAGGATGAAGAGGCACGACGGTCTGCGAATATTCAGGATTTTGAACTGTCAGAGTTGAATATCCTTGCCGAGTTGTACTTCAAGGTTAATCTGTACGAACGGGCCGTGGAAGTTGTCAAACAGACAGTGCGGTGGCTGCATAATCGAAGCGAGGAGGAATTCTGGGATGATCGAGATGATGATGATGAATTCTTTCCTGAACGACGAGAAAAGGTTCCAGAGTACTTAAATAGTCCATTTTATGGGATGCACGACCAATATGATTTGCTTATTGATTTGCGAGTCAAATTATTGATTGCGCGAGCTAAAATGAACCGACTAGACATTGCCAAACAACATTTGGAATACCTTACTGCTCTTCCAGCCGAGGAGTATGAAGATTTGTACTTTGAGGTGGCCAAGGTGTTTTTGGAAGTGAGTCAACCGCAGATGGCATTGGACCTGCTTTTGGCACGGTTCGAGGCGTTTGATAATACAGACCCTGATTTCTCCATGGCGCCGTTATTAGCGCAATGCTATCGTGAACTTAATAATTTACAAGAGGCTGAGAATTGGTACCGTTTTTTAATTGATAACGAGCAGAATACCGTGGAAAACATGCTGGAACTAGCAGAAATGTTTGACGAGCATGGGCGGTATGAGGACGCTGAAGAGATGCTGGCAGATGTAGCTCAGCAACGGGAGATTGAAAAGCAAAATAAGCGAGATTTGGTAGTTGAAGGAGATGATGCTGAACAATCGGCTGAAGCTGCCGGTGGTGCGGCGGCGTTTTTCTTGCAGAATCAACGCAAAAAGTATAAAACATCATCACAACGCAAGTCGCGTCCAAAGAAGTTGTCTCAGAGTGAACGAGACGCAGCACGGTTACGAGAGGAGCAAATTGTTCGAGAAAAGTATGGCGCTTACCAACGGTTGTATGATGAAGCTATCGTACAGAAAAAGGAAGCTGCCATTTCACAATGTCGACGACGGATGAAGGAGTTGTTTGATATCTTTTCAGCTCATAAACGGTTCTTCCCTCAGGATAAACGGATTGTGTATCGAGTCAAGCCACGTAAGAAGCGACCAGGTAAAGTGCAGACCATTGATGAACGTATCGAGCGTATCGCGTCGCGATTAAAAGATTCAACGCTAGACGGCGGAGAAGCAAACGGTGCCAATTCGTCCTCTGCTGCAGACGTTGGTGTCGAACCAACTGAATTCCGTGGGTTGACATTTGATGAATGGTTTGAAATGTGTATGCAGTATTGTCTATTGGAAACTCGACCAGAAGGTGGCAACAACCCGGACGCTGGGCTGAGTATCATCAGCAAATGCAAGGATGCCAATGTTTTTAGGAATTCCAACGAGCGTAAGCTGTTGATGGAATGGGTCGCCATGTCGGTGGCGTTCTATAGTAAACAAGTGACGGAAATCAACGATCAATTACGAACAATGGCCACGTTATACCAGGTTGATAACGATAATTTCCGGTTATACTCGGCCATGTACTCGCTGGGGCATGATGCAATCGATATGTTTTCACATAACACTAACCAAAAGTTCCTACAACGGCAGCTCAAATTGATTGATTCGATAGCGATTGGAGCCAAAGTCCAGGGAGCAGCCAAACTGATCAAACCGGAGGATAAAGAACTGATCAAATGTGAGAATGTGGTGTTATTAACGACCTATGCCCAAATCATGTTATGTGGGCGGGCCTATGCCAATGCACTGGGGTATTGTAACCGGTCATACAAGTTGAAACCACGGGACCCGATGGTATTAATGACCATGGGGTTGATTCATTTGGGCAGAGCTTTGCAACGGCAATCAACAAACCGGCAGTTGCAGGTGATGGAGGGGTTATCGTTTATGATGGATTATTATAACGTGAGGAGTAAACAGGGGGTAGGAGAAGCGCAGGAAGCAACGTATAATGTGGCGAGGGCGTTCCATCAGTTGGCGTTGAATACCTTGGCGGTGGCGTGGTATCATAAGGTGTTTGAGTATGAGGTTGAGGATCCAATGTATGATTTGGCTCCTAATGCGGCTTATAATCTGCATATTTTGTATTATCAGAGTGGGAATAAGCAGCTGGCGAAGCGGTTGGTTGATCAGTATTTGGTAATTGAGTAGGTATACTGTTTGTATTATTTAGTAGTAGTCAAAAATTATTTATTTTCGAGATTTTTTGCCGTCCTCAGAGCATAGTGTGCGGCTCAATCTGGCTCAACCCGGTGAAACTCCCTTAGTCCGGACTATAAGAATTGACAAATGGACAGCTCGTTCTTGAGTAGCGGTGTATGGTCACTATTAAGGGGACAAGAGTCGGATGATTACGAAAAGGAATGAAACCTTGATGTACTGAGTAAAAAAGCTTGGTATACCAACAAACTGTTACCCCGGACACCTTTCCAGAGCAATTAGAAGCTCATACGTGTACACACAAAAGCAATTTCCAAAGGATTCAAGTGGCATTTTAAACAGTGTTTTGCATGTGAATTACTACAGATTTCAGCTTTAGACGCTGATTAAAACTGCGTGCGGCTCCAAGTGGGCATGATTCCAGAGCCGCACTCCTGCTAGTCATGATGCCTCTCGCTTAAAACCATTGACCAGTACTTCACAAACTTGCCGACATAATACCACCCATACTACGTGTGTGGGTACCTGCCTCTAGTAATCACTGATAGAATAGTATAGTGGTGTTTAACCCTTGGTGTACCATGTAGCGCATGTAAGCCGCCGCCCGAGCCAGCCAAACTCATCTTTTAAGACAGGGCCAGAATACCAGTATCTTTACACGACAAGCTGGCAATTCTCATTTACGCTTTTCTTTTAAATGCGATGTGATGAATACTCGGATGAGGTTTCCTAATGCGGTAACTGCTACCGATATTTTCTGGGCGTAAATCTGAGTCCTTGTTCAGAACAAACTTCAAAGTGCTATCGTAGTAGGGACCATTTGCACAAAAAAAAATATGAGGTTCAAATTCGTCTGAATTAGGAAGTCAAGTTCGCCGATCACTCTCGAGTGATCATGGAAACTAAACTTTTATTCGGAGCACATCAGTTATGCCCTGTGCTTATTTGTACAACAGTTTGATTCTATAGAATGCCTATCTGCGTTACATGAAAAGTAGTTGGCTCTGAAGTTACATTGAACACTGTCGCAACTCTGCGGTCAGTGTATGCTTTTAAAGTGCCTACTCCAACCAAAAAGTAAGGATAGTTGCACTGCGAAGTTACTCATCGTCAAAGTGCAATATCTATTCTGCCATATGGCTGTCTTTCAAACACTTGCACGTTTGGACACTACTGGTGTCCACTCGAGACCCAGCCTTTTAACAGTGGTTCCGTAATACTGGCATAAGATAGCCACACATGCGTAGTGTACGCTGTTACCACTGTTAGTTCCCTTCAATCACCTCCTCGGTCTCCTTCAACACAACCTTATTATCATACAACTCCAACCGATTCTGATCCTTCATCACCGACACAATAACCTTCGCCTTTGCCCTCGCCTTCTTCAACCGCAATTCAAAATCCGCCACATCAGCCTCCGAATTCGTCATTGGAACCCCCTCCAACAGATTCTCTAGCTGAGTTAAATGTTTACTAACCTTATCCGTACTGCCTGCTTCTTCTGCCTTTTTCTTCCATTGTTCTAACCGTCCTTGTAACACACCAATAGTTACAAATCGTTGAATACCCGTTTGAATGCCGAATTGTTTGCCTTCGAGGTACCCTGCTCTTGTACCGTCCCTCGATCCCTCTTGATATCCTTCATTGTAGTAACTACAAACATCAGTTAGCAAAATGCTTTTTCAAGTTCCTATTATTAACACTTACTCTTCTTCCAAGTTCAATAACGAATCAAACACATCCATGATTACAAATCCCGTCTATTAGCGTAGTGAAATATTCTGATCCGCTTTTTTTTTTTCCATTTTTTTGACCCCGATTTCTTTTATAAGTGCGGCCGCCGATTTCCAACATTCGCTACACAAACAAGACAAGCAAACATCATGGAAGAAGCACTTGAACAGGATGTTGGCGTTAGGAAACGTACAAAACTTAAAGATCTAGGGTACGCATCGGATAGTGAAGATGATAACGATGAATGGAATGAACGCCAGTCCAAACCTGAGAAGGACACTGTCGCTAGTGAACTAATGGACGATTTTGGCGATGGAGATGATGAAAAAGAAGACGACCTGGACAATGAAGAACCTCAGCCGAAGAAATCAGATATTCTGGAAGAACTGGATCGTGAAAATGCAATGGAAGCGTACGGCAGGGATAATGATGATATCGAAGAAGACGAGCAAGTGGATGCCACAGACACGGCGTATTATACAAACCCGGAAGAACAAAAATCGTCAGTTGCCAAACATGAACCAAAGTTGGATGCATTCAACATGGAGGAAGAAAATGAAGAGAATGAGTACCTTGGTGAAGGTGTTTATGCCCGTCGAGATAGTGATAATGAAAAACAAGATGAATGGTTACAAGATGTACGGAAGGGTGATATTAAACGAGCCAAACAAGCCGAGGAAGAACGGCAGAGAAAACAACAACAGCAACAACAAACGTCGCTACAAAGTACACCTGAAGAATCTATCAAAAAGTTAGTCCAGGAGCTGGAAATAGGTGAAACGCCGTTGGAAGCGTTAGGTAGGTTGAATGGGGAGAAAAAGAAACGAAAGGTTGGTAGCTCTGCTGCTACTAAAGTAAAACAATCTATTGATACAATCACTGATAGTGCTAGTGATTTGATGGATCTATTCAATACTTACGATATGACCCGAGAAGAACTGTCTCGTAAATACACCGAAATCAGCGGGAAACGACTCGAACTCAAACGTAAACGAATCGGTCAAGATGAATGGGAATTCAAATGGGAACCTGAGGGAGAAATCCAGGGACCATTCACTACAGGTCAAATGGAAGAATGGGTTAGGTATAATTACTTTGATGAAAATGTATTAGTTCGATCTGCAGATGGCAGCAGCAGTGGAGATGACGACCTCCTCGACGCCAATGACGACGGGTTCCGCCCCATCAATGAAGTATTCTAAAAACTCATGGTATTATCATGTTCGATACCCGGGGTAACACTAGCGATAAATTTGAGAAAGATCACCAGATACTGGTCCACGGTTATCGACACATCACGTGTATCGCTCTCATCAATCTCTTGCCAGTCATCACCTTCTCCTTCTGCTGCAGATTGGTGGTCCTCCTTACTACTATCAGCCAGGCCAACTTTAGCGATTCCTTTTGTGATATCATCTTCCTGTTGCTGCTGCTGCTGCTGCTGCTGACTCTGACCTTCTTGTTCTTCTTGCTGCTTTTTTCTGAGACGAGCTTCGGCTCGGTTTAATAAAATATGCATGACATTAGCATGACGACATGGATGAATCGAAATCAACGTCAAGTTTTCTTCAAATGGGGCATTCTCCACCGTAACCGTCTTGTCCTTATAATCACCCATGATATCCTGGAACATTTCATCAGGGGCCAACGGAGACCCGTTGGCGTTGAATCCACTCAAGTATAGCTTTGGCACCCGGTATGCAGTAGAATATGCAATGTATAAGTTGTAGGTCCTAGTAGGGGTTGTGTTATAAACATTATCATCTTCCGCATCTTCCAAGTCAGCTTCTTCCATATTGTCGATGTCGACGATTTCCTCCGTTTCTCCCTTGTGTTCCTGCTGTTGTTGCTGGTGATAGTGGCTGTGACTCGTACTCGTAGTCTTCTTCTCCTGTACAACCCACCCGTCTTCATCCTTTTCTTCAGTGTCTACTCCTACATCTAGTTGGTCTGTTCTTGTATGTGACGGTACATGCTTCGTCACTAGATACTGCTTGTCCTTTGGCAAATAGTCTTTACGTTTCGATTCGGGGGCACTGGCCCATGCCCAAGTAGGGAACTTGTACACCAAGTAGTCGCCAGCAGTCACGAATTCTTCTGGGGTGATTTCACCTGTTTTTTTGAAAGACGAGACATGGGATACCGGGGTTAAATATTCTCTAAGTTCACGAACTTTTGACAGAGTAGAGCTAAACATTGTGTTAAAAGAGAGAGTGATAAAGAAAGAAAAAAAAAAGAGGCAAAGTAGGAAAGAAGAAGAAGGTTGTGTATTTATATGTATTCAAAATGCGGGTTCAATAACAGGAAGGATCAGCTGCTGGGGGGATGTTTGTGGCGCGCGCGTGACGTTTTTGTAGGGCGGGCGGCGTAAAACTAGATACATAGAGGATAGTATAAAAGAGATAAAAGATGGAAAGAGTATATTAGAGAAGAGGAGAAGGGGTAACGAAGTAAGTGCTAGTGGATGTGTTAATACTATCATAGGTTTGAAATATGTTATGATGGACTAACCAACTACTATCAACTTATCACTCAGACATATCCTGCTGCCCATCTGCTTGCTTAGTAACCACACGCTCGCTGTGGCGTATAAAAATACACTGGGCCCACCCACCACCGACCGCGCACCGCATTGCAAACTTCTCGCAACACAAAACACAAGGAAAGTCAACTCGTGCAACAGACAAAAACAACCAAAACACCAACAGCATCACCACCACCATCAAAACCTCCTTAAATCATGGTTATACGGCATAGAGGAAGCTCTCAACCCGTCAAGAATGATGAAATTGAATCGGAGTCGAGTGACGACGTATCAGAAGCTTCGTCAAGACTACAAAGTGGAATTCAAACGCCGGCTGAAATTCACGACGACAAAAATGACACCACCTCCACTGCTTCGCGCAAACGAAGAAAGAGTATACGCAAACACAAACATTCAGAAGGAGGATGGGCATTTACTTCAAGTAAACGGTTTATTTTCATCATTGGTATAGTAATGGGTCTAGGAATTGCATGGTACACGGCACATTCAAACGACTTGGTTTCATTAGACGCCCTCAATGATTTTTCATTCGACGCATTGATGGATGAATTTAGAGATTATCTACCAGCAGGCATCATCAAAGAAGCTCGGGATATTGAAAAGAATCATGCAGTATTGAGTGACCCATTTGAAGTCGGCAAACATTTGAAAGAATTAGGAATGAAACCCAAACATCCTGTGGTGTTAGTCCCTGGGGTCATTTCCACCGGTCTCGAATCATGGGGGCTTGAAGGCACCGAGGAATGTCCCAGTCAACCATATTTCCGGAAACGACTATGGGGTAGCTGGTATATGCTAAGAGCGATGTTGCTCAACAAGGAATGTTGGCTTAAACATATCATGTTGGATCCACAGACAGGGCTCGACCCGCCGCATTTCAAATTGCGCGCCGCACAGGGTATGGAAGCAGCCGATTTTTTTGTGCCCGGGTATTGGATCTGGGATAAATTGTTGCGAGCACATAGTTCATTGGGGTATGATTTGAATTCCATGTCTGTTGCGTCATACGACTGGCGGTTGTCGTACCCGGACTTGGAACGACGTGATGGGTATTTCACCAAGTTGAAGCGACTAATTGAAAGCAACAAGGCGCTTACTGGTGAGAAGACGGTTATCACGGGCCATTCCATGGGGTCGCAAGTCATTTTCTATTTCCTCAAATGGGTGGAAGCGAATGGATACGGGAACGGTGGGCGAAACTGGGTCAATGATCATATTGAGGCGTTTATCGATATTTCTGGTTCGACATTGGGTACTCCAAAGGCCATTGTAGCATTGCTTAGTGGCGAAATGAAGGATACTGTACAATTGAATGCATTGGCCGTGTATGGGCTGGAAAAGTTCTTTTCTCGACGGGAACGTGCTGACATGTTGAGAACGTTTGGAGGCATTGCCAGTATGCTTCCAAAAGGCGGTGAAGCAATCTGGGGGAATCTTACATACGCACCAGATGATCCAGTTAATAGATCATCAACCGATGCATCGTTTGGTAATTTTATCCGATTCAAATCGTCACTATCTGATCATTCAGCCCAGAACTTGACTATTAGTCAAAGTATCGACTTTGTATACAGGAACACACCGGAATGGTTCCAACGCCGCACCGAAGAAAACTACTCGCATGGTCTTGCCAAGACCCGTAAAGAAGTTGAACGTAACGAAAATGATCCATCCAAATGGATCAATCCGTTGGAAGTGGCACTACCTAATGCACCAGATATGAAGATTTATTGTTTTTACGGTGTGGGGAAACCGACGGAACGGTCATACTATTACCAAGACGAACCAGATCGGGATATCTGTAAACTTAATGTGACAATTGCCCAGAATGATCCACAGGCAGTGGTACTAGGTGAAGGTGACGGGACCATCTCGCTTATTACGCATACCATGTGTCATCGATGGAAAGATCCAAACTCCAAGTTCAATCCAGGTGGTAGTAAAGTGACGGTAGTGGAGATGTTGCATCAGCCGGATCGGTTGGATTTCCGGGGAGGAGCCAAGACGGCTGAGCATGTGGATATTCTAGGACGAACCGAATTGACTGAGTTGGTGTTGAAGGTGGCTTCAGGGCATGGTAATGAGATTGTGGAGAAAAGAGAGAGCAATATAGAGCATTGGGTGTGGGATATTGATCTTGGAGAGTGATGATAATAAAAAAAGGTGTGAGATTAGAAAATTTGGAGTGTTGATTTGTAATTATCCGATACAGAGAGAGTGTGAGTGAAGAAAGTAGAAGGTGGGGGAATTATGCTACGACTTTACCGTCTTTGACGGTCTTGCCGGTTTTCTTGATGGTTTCCAGGACTTTGTCATAACTGAGAGAATCATCAGTGGTGACTTTGACTAGCTGGGTTTCTAGAGAAATGTCCATGTTTTTGACCCCATCTAGTCGTTTCAATACCCGTTCTACAGCACCTGAGCAGCCTAGATTTAAGAGTTTGGGTGTTAGTATAAATATTTTCTTACGTAACAACGTAAACGTTAAAAAAATTAAAGAATAAAAGTTGTGACTAAAAGAATGGATATACTCACCAGAGCAAGTCATTACGACGTTGAATTCGTATTCATGAGTAGACATTGTTTGATATTGTAATGAAGTGATCAAAAAAGAAGAAAACAAATGAAAGCGAGATTTTGATTTTGGGCCGCCAGCCGCCGTCCGCCGATTTTTTTGTTTTCTTCCGACATCGCCATCACCACAAGTAAGCAGGCACCATGAGCAGAGACGCGACGCCAATGTCGTCTCCGTTCATTGAGAATCCAGGAGAACAAACACCTATAAGCCATCAGCCGTCGCCATTGAAAAATAAGGTTATTACAAGAAGACAGGAAGAAGAGGAAGAGATGGATTCGGTGGAGAAGATTAGTGCATTGGAGTACCAGCTCAGTACAGAAAAAAGCGAGCGAGAACGCGATAGGTTATGGTACGAGCAAAGGATACGCGACTATGAACAGAAAATCAAGAACGAAGGTAAACGTGCTGATGAGTTGGAGGCGAATCAGGCGTTTTTGTACGAACAACAGACGGAAACAGCGAAACAACTTGAAGAAGTCAAAGAAGGGTTTCGCGTGGAACGAGGGCAACTAGAGCAGCAATTACGACAGAGTAGAAGTGAACAACAGCGATTAGAGGATGAATTAGAAACTGCACAGTCGCAAGCTCGAAGTGCACAGAGCTTGGCGGAACGTGAAACGGTGGAACTCAAGTCACAGAACGAGACTTTACAATCGTCGGTACGAGAGTTGCAAGCGGAATTAGAGTCGACGGTGGAGAAGTTGGAGCAGAAACAGAATGAATTGGTAGAAGCGGAAAAACTAGCGCATAGTGCTGCAAAGGAGCAACAAAAGAGTAGTGATGAAGAGGAACAGACGAAGAAGATTGAAACTTTGGAGAGGGATTTGTCGGATCAAGTCAAGTATACGCATCAATTGGAGGACAATGTAGCTGAAATGAAAAAGAAGTTACAAACATTGGAAGAAGACGAGCATATGGTTCAGATTTTACAAGAAGAAAAGCAAAGCTTGGAGTCACGATTGGAGCAGATGGAAGAGCTGCGGCAGCGGGCTGTTGATGCTGAACAGGAGATTGTGCATTTGAAACAGGATAAAGCTAAATGGACGTCGTACCTCGAAAAAGATGATAACTTCAATAGCCCCGAAGACGTGGTTAGAGCATTGATGAGGATTCGGGTGGAGAAGATTGGGCTGCTGGACCGGCTCGGGCGGTGTGAAGCAGAGTTGTCAGCTAAGGATATGGGGGTTGTTGAAGAGATTGCAGTGAAGGAAGATTTGGAGGAGATGAAGTCAAAGTATGAGAAGGAGGCGACGCATCGTGCGAGATTGCAACGACAGAAGGATTTGGTAGCGCGGGAATGTGCGTTCTTACGGGAGCAGTTGAAGTCATTTGACGTAGAGGATGCAATGACGACAACACAAGCAGGAAATGGAGAGGAAGCAAGTGCGAAACAGCGAGTACAGGA
>JAKTQM010001241.1:2310-14185 GCA_030558825.1 Blastobotrys niveus
GGGGTTATTGAGCAAGAGCGGCGACCGTGGGTGAGCGAGAGGGCAGCAAAACGGGGGTAAGGGTGGGGGGTGGGGGATGGGGGTGTTATCAATGTTAGTGTATCGGATGTGATATTCATCCAAATCGAGAAAGAGCCATGACTTTCTGCGTCTAATGGTCGAAGTGTGTTGGCAAAGGTGCCGCATTTGAAACTTGAACAACCAGCCGCATTGCTCGAGGCGCAAAATCGTAAACAACGTACGCTCACAGCCGATCATTGCATGCCTACAGTCATTATCGAATACTAATGGTTCCTTGCCTATTTTAATCTAAACCTCTCTAATTAAAAGCAGTTTAAAAGCAATCAATGTAAATGGTATTTCTATTCCAACATTATTCCACTAAGTTATAACTCCATTAACTTATCATGTTGAGCCAAACCGCGAAGGTCTTGAAGGAAAAGAAAAAAGAGAAAAAGATTTGGAGGATTTGACCCTCCTTTTATACTTTTTTTTTTTGGTGGGGCGCTTAAATTACTACCCCGCACTTTCCCATCAGCGTAAACTCCTTTGCAGAAAATCCAACTTACTCAACGCATCTTGTACTCGATCCATTTCATGACCCATACACCCCGCAGCACCCAAATCCTCTTGTACCATAAACAACCTTGCCCGACCATTCTTGATCATATACCCATGCTCATAAACCTCTGCATACCGCACCTCTAACTCTGTCTTTTGCTTATCCCTCGTTTTATACGCCATCACCTCCCGTTTATACTGCTCCACATCATTGAACAACCTCAACACTGCCGTCTTTCCATTCTTCTTCTTCCTTGCCGCATACTCTTCAACCTCATCATTCCGGTACACTAACATCACGTCCTTGAACTTACCATCAAACATCACGTCTACTTTGCCACCCATTTCCCGCGCCACCTGCTTGAACACTCCATGTAACTTCTCATTCAATTGATTGAGCATAGACGCTCGTGCGTTCCATCGCCGGATCTGCACTGGAGATCGTTTCTTGACATACTGCTGCATCAAGTTGCCAAATCGCCGCCGTTGACGTTCTGCCTGTAGCTCCGGATGACCAAAATCAGGTATACCAGCTTCCAAGTTCAAATCCACCCCGGAATTTATATCTTCCGAACTCATCTTGCCAGATGCCAGCTTGGATGCTATATCTCGGAAGTGTGGGAACAAGTCACCTAATACTTTGCAAAACACTGCAAACATTCTCCATACGTATGCTTCTTCTTCTCGATGTTGGATTAATACCGAGTCGAATGATACTTGCCCGGTAGTTGCATCTTTGTTGCCGCATTGGTGCAGACACATCATGCTGGCGATATCATACAACACAACGACCGACCCACTTTCTTGGATGCTACGTTCCGCGCCTCGTTTTAGTACTTTACGGAAATTATGCGCAAATGTCGCCTCTAACTCATCCACTGCAGTACTCGGTGGCAGAGCCAGGTCACTCGTCCGGTTACTGATCCTCACTGCTTGTGCATAACACTCCCGTAGCCGGTTCATAGCTTGATTCGCTTGATCCACCTTGACTCCTTTCTCCTCTGTTGTAGCGTCAAGAACTGCTTCTAGTACCTGTCGTGCTGTTAGACGAATCTCGTTCACTTCAGATGTAGCAGTATTCAAACTGCCCAACACTTCTCTAGTAGCATCAAAAACCAGCATTGCTTCACTCTGGAAATCCTCCAACTTTTCAGCACATATATTGCCAGCCTCCCCCTCTTCGTCGTCTTCCCACAATTGAAACCTTGCCATCTCCTCATTTTCAACATGACATAACATGCTCTCATAGAATTCATCATCCATCCAATGTCTCCATTTTAGGTTCGCTCCACCCCAGTCCGCTCGTGGCAAAATCGATGTCCCATTGTTGCACTTTACTCGGCCTCCAAGCTCGCAAATTGCTCCTGCAGTGATCCCATACTTTGTTGCAACCGGTTCAAACGTCATCAACGTCCAATACGGAGTGAATCTCCATTCACGATCGCTGACAATCGAATTTAACGGTACAATATAAAACCCATACTCCTGATTATTGTCGCCGCCAGCACCACCAGCAAGCATTTCCGGCTCCAAATCGCTGGCACTAAACGGCGGCCCATCATACTCCGGATCTAACCGCTGCCTTACAGATTCAGCATTGACTAACGGCGCATGCTGATCAACCTGCGGTCGGCCAACGCACACTTGTAACCCATGCCGCATGAGTATTTCCCGCAACACTTTCATTGGTGGCGAAGTATACATATCATGTAGCAACGACGACAGACATTTCCGAGCGCAAGTCCCAGGGTCATCTGCGTAGAACAATGGCAACTCATTGACCATATAATATGTCCCCGGCCAGTCTGTTTTTAGATTAGCATTCGTTATAGCAGTCACCAGGTCCCGTGCCATTGAATCATCAGCCAAATACTCGCTAGCTCGTCCTCGTGTATCTTGTAATTTCTTATCAGGGAACTGTAGAGTGTCAAGAATCGACAACTCTTGTTTCCAACTTGGTTGTGGTGGCGGTGGATCAGGCACCATGAAATTCAAGGGGAACATTACTGTTGCTTGCCACAAGTCTGTTTCATGGGGAGGTCCTGGTACTTCCAGGAAATTTGATGGAATAAGAATTTGTGATTCCCAGTTGACTGGTCCTAATACGTTGCGATGAACAGATTGGTCTTTTCGGCTTGGTTTTAGTCCTGGCCATAACGATTGTTCAGACCGCATGGCCATGATGAGAGGAACTTCATTTTTGAGTGGTTGAAAATATTTTTTACTACCTCGCAATGCTTGATTGTCGTTTGGACCCGTCATTTCAATGATTTGCAATTGTGCCATGGTGTGAATAGTGAGTGGTGTGAGCGAGAAAAATAGAGTGATCGTGTTAAGACGTACAAGTTTTGAAAGATAAATCGCGGTGCTGGGAGGCTGCTTATCTGAAACAAGGGGATCGGCCAACTAGAAGGGCTCTTGGATGTGGGTACCAAATACGGCCATGGAAATAAACTCGAACGGAGCAAACAAAGTTTATTCGAAGTCGGCATCTAAAAGCAACAGAGTGTTTAAAATAACGCGCTGTTTCCTGTGTTAAATATGGAAACACAAACTGATAGTATGTTTCACAGATTATACTGGAATCTTGCAGATACAGTACATTCCCTGCGGCTCATATGAACCACCACCGCTATTGGTATGTTACCCATGCTGGTCAAGTGGCGATCTAATGCCTACGACGTTTAATCCTTGTTGATTGGCCAAAGAATGAAGTGGCGGTCCACCCCCTTTGTAAAAAGTGCCAAACTATAAAAGGGGGCCAAAAATCCTCTCTTTTTAAATGACTAGATTCTGCAGACTTTCGCAGTCACTCGGCAATGGCACTTTATGAGAGTGTTGAAATAAAATATATTTAAAATTATAAGCAAAACGTTTCTCTTTCCGTCCCTTGAATGGGAGGAGGTCTTCCCCGTATTGGTCGAGAATTACTGAGCTAAACATTGGATGAATAAAGACAAGTGTTGCAGCGTCTCCATGGAGCTGCACGATTGATTAGAAAATCCATAAACTACTTGGCACATCCTGTCCCATCCTCCTGACTCTTCACTCCCTGCTAACTCATCTTCCTCTCCTTCGTTTTAAACGCCAACACTCCCCGTTTATACTGCTCTAGATCAAATCCCACGCTGAACGCCCTCAACGACGGTTTCTTGCCATTCTTCTTCACCACTGGATACACCTCAGCCATATCACTGCACTTCGATACACCAACGTCGCGTCCTTAAAATAACGCAATTGGTACCGTCAAGATTCCTCTACACCCATTTTTTTCAAGTTGTTTGACAGCCTTGGCTGTTTGGGCATCTAACCATGGTTTGGGGCCCCACCTGTGACAGCCAAGTAAGTCGATATGGGTTTGAAAACTGCAACTTCTTCATCACTGCATACACAGTAGCTGCCATTTCAGCAGGGTACGGATCACCTGGTGTCGGCTTAGAACCGGTTTCATTCACAGTACGCTGTTCCATAGTCGCCAAGTATTTGCTGTCAAGAGGGTATGAGCTGCTGAACATTAGCATCATTCTAGATATACTTGTGACGCTGTCTTTAGCGACTAGATAGCACAATGCTTTAATATCCAGTCCATTGATCCTTACTGAGTTCTGTCCATGTGTACGGCATATAACGTTCTGTACGCGAGAAATAGGATGCTTGAGAGAGTATCATTGTTATCATTGAGACGAAGCTTCTTGTACGGCACGTTTCATATATCACCGTATGCTGAACGGTCCAGCCAGTGCGGCTCGTGCGGCCCCACTGCCGCAGAAGGCTCCATACTATTGGCTTCGGTGTTGCCAAACTATGAAGCGTCAGTATTCGTATTCCCCTGTTACGACCATCTGTTCAGTTGGCGTAGTTACAGCGCTTATTTTACATGTTTGAACCCTTTTGTAACCCCCCACCACCCCACAATTGGCAGCCGCACATCAAACAGTTGGGACCAAAAGAAAAAAAAAAGGAGCGCAATTTTTTTTTATTTTTCACAACATCATCATCACATTTATACTGACACTCGGTTTCGCTTCTTCTTGTTCAGTTGCGTATATTTTAAAACCAACATTCCTCCCCCAGAAACACATACAACAATGAGTAGCTTATGGGATAGAGTTGGCAATGTATGCATACTAAATCCCAATTTATATTAATATGACGAGACGAAAGGAAGAAATAGGAAATGAAAGGGGGAAAAAAGAAAGAAAAGGCGCATTAAAATTTGGGCCAGATTGACTTTTTGACCTTAGTTTTGTTTGCTTATATTTGTTTAATCAAACTGAACTTGATCATTCAGAAATTCTAATCTTTTTCTCTTTTTTTCTTTATTACTTGTCGATAATCCAGAGAACGGATTCCAAACTAACATTATCTTTTCAAATAGCACCCACCACCAAGGTCACGATCACCACCACCTCCACCATCATCATCATCGCGAGGGTACAGTTATCGTCATCGATCACGATCAAACAGTCCCTCTCGATATTCTAGAGGTTATTCCGGTCGAGGACGTTCATATTCCAGATCGCCCCCACGACGACGAGGCGGCGGAGGAGGAGGTAGACGACGATCACCACCTCCATATCGACGAGGAGGAGGACGGTCTCCACCGCCACCAATGGTATCACGAGTTCGAGATAACTCGCAACAAGAACGACGAGTGTATGTTGGGAATTTGGCGTATGAAGCACGATGGCATGAGTTGAAGGATTTTATGCGACAAGCAGGTGATGTGTTATTTGCAGATGTACTAAAATTGGCCGATGGCCGGTCCAAAGGCTGTGGGGTTGTGGAATATGCCAGTAAAGAAGATGCTCAGAATGCAATTGATACCTTGAATAATCGGGATTTTATGGGTCGAATGGTGTATATCCGAGAAGATCGAGAAATGGAACCAAAGTTTGTCACTGGCAGTAGTAATAGTGGTAACGGCCCGCCAATGTCTCATCCAAGCAGTAAATTAGAAGGTCGACCAGGATGTCAATTATTTGTTGGTAATTTGCCGTTTAGTTGTGGATGGCAAGAATTGAAGGATTTGTTCCGATCAAGTGGGTGTAAAGTTGTACGAGCAGATATACAAATGAATCGAGACGGTCGATCAAGAGGCAGTGGTATTGTAATCTTGGAATCGGAACGTGATGCTCAACGAGGTATTGATGAACTTAATGGACGAGAACTTGGTGGTCGACGACTAGAAGTACGTGAAGATCGATATGTTGGTGGTGGTCGAGGTGATGGTGCGTCGCAAAGACGAGGACGAAGTAGATCACCAATCCCACCGCCACCACCACCAGTGCGTAATAGTTTCACTGATTCGGCGTTCCCAGGCGGTGAACCAAGTGATACCATCTTTGTAGGCAACTTGCCATGGTCAACTACTAACCAGGATTTGGTGGAACTGTTTGAAACAGTGGGGAATGTTGAACGAGCCGAAATTCGGTTCCAGCCGAATGGTCGGTCATCTGGCACTGGGGTGGTACGGTTTGATACCCCTGCTACCAGTGAAATTGCCATTTCCAAGTTTCACGGGTATAATTATGGTAACCGGGATTTGGAGTTGAGTTATGTCTTGTATAAAGGTGCTGGTGCTCCTGCTAATACTGCTCCTGCTGGTCCACGTGCTGATAATGAGCAACATGATGATGAAGCTGAGATGGATCTTGATCGATAGGGGTAAATATCAACAAAATTTGCTTATCTAATATAGTATGTCTTGAAGTGAGATAACAATAATAATTATAAAAAAAAAAAACTATGCTATTTAAATACATACGTCTAACGCTCAGGAATGGCCAATACCAACCGCCGTTCCACCTCGGTCTCTTTACCTTCTTCCTCCTCACCTTCAAATATCAATCTACACCGATGTTTAGTCGACGACAAGACTTCAGCACGGTAAAAAGTGGTAGTCTCCGGGTACCTTGCCAACACCTGCATCCCCGGCGAAAACGACGGCAATGCAATCCCCGAATTCGGCGCGGGAATAGGTATCAAATCCCTTCCCTTGGCAATATACGTTTGTCCCGGGTCCCCATTTTCATCCGGTTCTGGATCTTGGACTCTAAACTTGTTATTTTCAAACACTTTAGTCACTTCACATTGAATCCATTCTTCTTCTCCTGCCAATGGACCATGATGACCTCCCTTTGATACCTTGACATTACCTCCTTCACCATCCTCATCATCATCGTCATCGTCGTCGTCATTATCCTTACCACCACCATCACCATCGTCATCGCTACTTTCTGCATCTTTATTATTAATCCGGTACGCGACCTGCGTTCCAACCGTTATTGTATTTCGTTTCGACGTTTTTCGTTTCTTCAACGGCGGCTGTTTCTGCGAATGTGATTTGGATGCTGTCGACTTTGACGGAGGTTGTGGTGGTGGCGGCTGTGATGACGATTGCTGCTCGTCTATACCTGATTCTCCTCCTTCCACCTGCGTATCATCGACATCCTCGTCACCACTTTCCCTCCCTCCATTCTCCTTAACTTTCATCTTAATTAATTGCCGTACAAGTTCCAACGCCGCCTGAATCTGTTTTTCCTCGCGTTCACGCGCATCCGCCTCGGATATCAGCCGCGGCATGATCTCGTGGATCTGGTCAATGTCGGCATTCGATTCGTCCAATTCGGTCGTTTCGGTGTCGGGTACTGTGTCAATGTTGCTGCCTAGTTCATGTGCTTTACGTATATCCCGCACCATTTCGTGCCATAGTGTAGTGAATTTAGAGTCTACTTCGGGTGTTGATACCGTCGACGCCGAATGTGCTGCGCGTGATCGTCCCCTTGACATTGTGATTGAGAGATAGAGGTGTGACTAATGTTGAAAGTGTGAGGTCGTGTTGTGTGGGTGGGCGCTTGGTGATAAAAATGGGAGAGTGGGCGGGGCGGTTCCGGTGCGGCGCGTAGCGTGGTGGGTGCACCGCAAAGTCTAAGGGGTCTGGAGGGTCTATTATATTTACAAACTACAGCTTGTCACCAGAATACTTTATAAACATCTTTTGTCGCCAATCCGGCCGACGGTCATCACGATCATAATCTTTCAACTGCATCTGAGTAGTATGTTTCATCAAATTATCAACCTCCTTTGCCAATTCACTCTTGAGTCTTTCATCATTAGTCACCAACAAAACATTCGCTTCCAAATCATGCGAGTATGCTCGTCTTGTATAATTCGATGACCCAACTACAGTCATAAATGGCGTGGAATCTCCTGGTTGTGTCACCCATACACCTTTAGCATGATACGACCATCCTTGTGGAGTATTCACAACGCCATTTTTCCATTCATAAATCTTGATCCGTTCTTCTTCTTCTACTTTTTGTTGTTTTTGTGCTCCTTCGCCATCTCCTTCGGTTTTTCCCTTTGGCGTATTATTAGCTGCATCCTTGGTGGCAGCTTGTGAAGCTTCAAGGAATGATCGCGCCAACTCCGAGTATGCACCTGGTAACAACCCCGATACACCAGGCGACTTGTAAAACCCATTAGCTTCTGGTGCTGCCGTAATGACCTTAGCGAACGTATTTGGTTTAGTCTGTAGTAACTTGTCTTTGAATTCTGGGTGGATATTAAAATACCCCGCGGTTAAAGTCCAATCAAACCGGCCAGTGCCCAACATTGACAGCACTCTAGAAACAACCGTAAATTCAGTCGATGTATCCGGTACTAACAGTTGAGAAAACTGACAAATAGGATACACAAATGTAGTAGCTTCTGGTGGCGGCGTTGTCGTCGATGTTGCTGTTTGTTGATCACCTGAAACCGGAGGAGAGTTTTGAGGCCCCAACAAAGGCTGCAATTTCTTGGTCGCAGCCTTGATAAAATTGACCGGATCCACACTTGGCTCTGGAGCAGAATAATAATGCGGCCATCGTAATCTAAACCCTGGCTTATTATCCGCCGGCACCACATTATACGACAACTGCGACAGGGCTTGGTGGATTCTGAAAAAGTACTGCGTCAATGCGGCGTCTTGAAACAACACATACCGATCTTGTCGGTTGGTGAAGTAATCCTTGGACAAGTTTGCCCCCGACAAGATGATTTCGTCATCAAACCCATACAATTTCATATGCTGCAACCCCCATCCTTCATTGAACCTCTGAGGGATAAACGTCTTTTTCACGCCGTGCAAATTTGGCGTGTGGTACATGCATAATTCGACTCGGGGGCCATGTTTTTTGGCTAGTGGCGCTAAAAGCGACGCGCAACAAGTGTTTGGTGTTTCTCGAGTACCTCGTAGCGCATCAGTCAAGATGTACACTTCCAAGTCTTGATTAATACTCAATGCTTCATCAATACACTTGATCAATTCATGCTCACTTTTGCCAATATATAGAGTCGACAAAAACACTCGTCGCTTTGCTCCGCGAATCTTTTGTTTGAGTAGTTCATAAAATTCATTTGGTGATTGCAAAATGTGCACTTGTTGCGGGTCAATGGCGAATTTTGGAGCCAAACTGTTTAATTGCTGCAACGTACTATCGACATATGGATGAAACTGCCCGGGGCCATTACTATTACTAGAAGAAGAGAAGGACGAAGAAGACATTGTGCGGTATTGTTTGTTGGTGAAGATGCGTGCTCTGACAGTGGTGGTGGCGGCGGCTACTGCTTCACGGAGAGTCGCACGAGTTAAGATTCCTTGTCGAACAAATACACTTGACCTAGTGTACATGGTTCTAGAGTTTGTTTGTTTGTTTGTTGGATATGCCTGGTTTAGAATGCAAATTAAAATGAAATGGAAATTGAAACTTTTTTTTTGTTGGATATCGGCATGATCTTCCTAATGTAGTAACCATCTCCGATCTCTTTTCCCCCGCCGCCTGTTCTGCCCCCTCCAACAGCCTGCGCTCGCTCGCTCGAACATCACAAATTTTTTCATCATCACCACACTCTTGTCAAAGCATACACATATATAGACAAATCAACCATGAACAGAGTGATATCTAGAGGACTGGCAACACAGGCAGGCAGACTAGGACAAGTCGCAGCAGATACAACCGGCAAACTCCCAGCAGACGGCAAATTGGTGGTCGGCTACGCCCTTCATGGCCAATTCACAAGACGAAATACCATTCTTACCCTGACAAGCAAATATCGACGAGTTGGCAAAGCAGCCGAGAATATGACAGAACAAGAACAGTTAATTGAGACGGTACGACCATTACAGGATGTTAAGCTTAGCTTGTCAACTGGGTATTTGGGGTACCGAAACACCAAGCAAGGTCAATATGAAGCGGCGTTTACTACTACAGCACGAATGTTCCAATTAATGGAAGAAAAAGGATACACGAATAAAGAATTGGAGATTGTATTTCGACAGTTTGGCAATGGACGTGAAGCATTTGTCAATGCATTGAATGGTAAAGAAGGGAACAAGATTCGACCAATGGTGACACGGTTGACTGATGCTACAAAGATCAAGTTTGGTGGTCATCGTGCTCCAGTTAAGCGACGGGTTTAGAAAAGTCACGTGCTTTTTTAATCTTTTACTAATGCATTAGGCTGCTGCTTACTTAATAGAAAAGCCGCAGCAGTAATAAAATAAAAAAATAATCCGAAGAAGTGTCCTTTGTCTTCGGCATGAGATTTCATGTTCATTGATATCATTCATTATAAATGGAGATTGGTGTGTTTTTTTCTATTTATCTGTAGTATAATTCTAAAGAAAAAATTGTAAATATTTTTGTTGAATGGTTGACCCTTTTTTTTTGCTTTTTTACAGTATACCATACGTTTTATCAGTTCATGTTGATCTCGGATCTGAAAGCTATAAAGCATAAGCTGATCGTCATGGACTATCAATATCAACATCCCATCATCATTGACAGGGCCATTCGATTCGTGCCGTTAGAAAATAAACCCTTTGCCTCGGCTTCGAATATAGATAGAAATATAAGACTAACGAACGAAACGAAACTACTGCCCCCTTTCTATAACGGTGTTAATAATTCTATTTTTTTTTTTATTTTTATTTTATTTCCATTTTTTTCATGAATCACATCCCTTTTTTGTCGTCGTCTGATTTTTTTTTCTTCTTCTTGCAACATTGATCCGGATCCCTTCTTTCAGTTTCTAGTTTCACTTGTTTCTCTTTCGGCATTTTCCATATAGGTCAACTTATTCTTTTCTACGTAATGCGACAGAAACAAAAGAAACGTGTGTGAAATGTGGCGCTGACCTGGGCCATAGTGGGCCGGCCGTAAATTGCCGCCACGGATTAATGTCTCGAAATGATAACAGTTTTCCTGTGTGTCTCTATGTCCTTTTCTATTTACAGGTCCAGTAAACCCGTAAAGAAATACCTGATTTTGTGTTTAGAATCATCATCATCATGGTTATTCAATAAAAAAAATAAAAAAAAAAAATTTTTTTAAACTTCTTTTGTTTATTGTAATGAGACACACCAACCAAAAAAAAATATAAAAAGCTTCACATTTGCACCCTTGATTTGATTTGAAATTTTTTTTCTTCTTCTCTTTTTTTATTTTCTTGTCTTCAAGAGCTTTTTTATATTCATATTCTCTCTTTACATCCTTTTTTTTAAACACACACACACACACACACAACTGTACAATACAAATACAATAATGTCTGGCAAGAACTACTCCATTGATACAAACGGCATCTTGTTCGATCTCGACGGCACGCTCATGTTGTCCACCAATTGCGTCGAAAAATTCTGGCACGAATGGGGCAATGAACACGGCATTGACGCCAACGAAATCCTCAAGACAAGTCATGGTACTCGAACAATCGACATTTTGCGAGAATGGAAGCCAGAACTAGCCGACGAAAAGTACTCTGCCGAATTGGAAGCTACTATTCCAGTCAAGTTTGCTCAATTTGCCAAACCAGTACCAGGTGTACGAGAATTACATGATGCTTTGCCTCCAAGTCAATGGGGTATTGTTACCAGTGGTACCTATCCAATGGCTAGCGGGTGGTTGAAGCACTTTTTGAAGTTTGAAGCGCCAGAATGTTTTATTACTGCCGAAAGTGTCAAGCAAGGTAAACCAGATCCTTCTGGGTATAAATTGGGTGCTGAACGATTGCAACTAGATGGCAAGTTTTTGGTATTTGAAGATGCTCCAGCTGGTATCAAGGCTGGTAAGGATGCTGGTGCCACTGTTATTGGTATGGCTACTACTTATGATGGTGAAACCGTCAAGAAGGCTGGTGCCGATATTGTTATTGAAGACTTGACTCATGTTCATGTCAAGAGTTGGGATGCTGAAGCAAAGAATTTGTCTCTTGAATTTACCGATTGCATTTACTAAACAAGAGATGGATACAGAAGTGTGTGGTTTTT
>JAKTQM010001243.1:8723-24970 GCA_030558825.1 Blastobotrys niveus
TTTCGGACTCCGTTTTCTACCACCGACAAAGAAACAAAATTATGTCCATCTAATGGGAAAATAGGCATCATGGATACCAGAATTAAGCACGGTTATTGGCACTAAACCTTTCTACCCCTGTTCTCCGTCGCGCCTTCTCCTTCGTTGTGTTGTTAGAACTCACATCTCCGTGAACGGGTTTTAGGTGGTTTTCCGTGCGGCTCATTGGCGGAGATAGAACACTGCTCGGATAAAACAACTATCTTAAGGTTTACGAGAGTATTTGGGCAGCTAGCGATATATAAGCAAACGAATTCCGGCGTCAATTCAGCTGTTCAAAATATACACCATCACAAACTCACCGTAATCACCTATCAGCAATGGAATTCCAATAGTAAGACCAGGGCCAAGGCCAAGACCAAGAACGAGGCCCAATTTGCTGTTCCTTTTACGCTAACCATCACTTTATTCATAGTCTAGGATCAAGCGGATTGAAAATTTCCAAGATTATCCTTGGATGTATGTCCTACGGCAAGAAATCATGGCAAGAATGGGTCATGGAAGATGAAGAGGAGGTATTCAAGCTTATGAAGCACGCTTACGACAACGGAATCCGGACATTTGACACTGCCGACATTTACTCTCATGGGCACAGTGAAGTCCTCGTTGGTAAATTTTTGAAAAAATACAACATTCCACGGTCAACCATCGTTATCATGTCGAAGGTGTGGTTCCCAGCTAACCCAGAGGGTCTGGAAGAGACGGAGGCGAACATGGTGAACCGACAAGGGTTGTCACGAAAACATATCATGGATGCTATTAACGGCACAGTGGAACGGCTAGGCACCTACGTTGATTTGTATCAAATCCACCGATTGTCTCGTCATGTTCCGAAGGAAGAGATTATGCGAGCATTGGATGATGTCGTCAAATCCGGTAAGGCGCGGTACCTTGGTGCATCGAGTATGCGAGCATTTGAGTTTGCAGAGCTGCAGCATGTTGCTGAATTGAAGGGATTGACCAAGTTTGTTTCGATGCAAAACTTTTATAACCTACTGTACCGAGAAGAAGAACGGGAAATGAATGTGTACTGCAACAAGACTGGTGTCGGGTTGATTCCATGGTCGCCGATTGGACGTGGTCTATTGGCCCGGCCGGCAACCGAAAAGTCAGACCGCGAGGATACTGATATGGCATTCAAAATGACTACATATGCCACGCATGTGTCTACTCCTGAGATCCGGAAACGAGTGGAGAAGGTTGCCAAGGAACGTGGTGTGTCAATGGCGCAGGTTTCCATGGCATGGTGCTTAAATAAGGGCACCTGTCCGATCATTGGTGTCAATAAGATTGAACGTGTCGATGAAGCTGTTGCAGCAGTTAAGATTAAGTTGACAGAAGAAGAGACCAAGTACTTGGAGGAACCTTACGTGCCTCAAGAACCTCAAGGGTTGTTGCTGGATGATTAAGAAGAAGCTGGTGGCTAAACAACGGTCGCTTGGTGATAATAAAACTCCTGAAAAGTAACAAAGTAACTTATATCTTATTGTGGAACAATGTTTTCTTAGTTTGAATTAGTTTAGGTTCATAGTTATATGTACTCATGTATGGACGGGAATAAACGCCAACCTATAGGTATAACAGTTCATGCTGCTTTGCTTTCCCTGTCTTATGTTGGCAACCTGGCCGCCATTAGTTGGCCGGAGGGGTCCGTCAGCCGCACGACAGGTTTCTGATTAACCCTCTCTCTCTTCCTGTCTGTGAAAACGATCGTAGGATCCTTATGAAAACAAAAAAAAAATGAAATTTGACAATGCAATGATACCTTAAGCAGTTGACAAACGTCAGATGCTATGGCAATCTTATACATTCTTAAATCAACCTTTCAATTGAAAGACAAACCCGCGCACTTGGAACCCCTTTTTCCAGGAAAGGATCGCGTACTAACATACCGGAATTGGAAGTTGCTCGATGGAGGACGGATAAATATTCTTAGGAGATTATAAAAGACAGTGTCTACCCTCCTATCTCTCTTGGTAACAGTTATCCCCTAAATACAAAACAAAACGAACAGAGCCAGTATCTTTCATAAAATGCAACTTTCTAGTACTATTGTCTTTGTATTAAGTGCCATTGCTCTGGCTCAAGCGATCGGCAATGAAGACATGACTCCAAGTATTCGAAACGATGGTGGGAACATTGGTGGCTCAATGGATGGGGGTGAAATAGGAAATGACTCGGCCGGCTCAGGAGCTATTCGAAACGATGGTGGGAACATTGGTGGCTCAATGGATGGGGGTGAAATCGAGGGTACAGATTGAAAACATAAAATATGATCATATCCTTTTATTTCTTCGTACTATTTGTATTAGATTATGTAGTTGATGTACATAATAACCATACGATGATTCGTAGTGGTCATCCAGCGTAGTTCTGAGCAAGTACGAATGATAAGAGCAAATGACGCTGAGAACAAAATGTGTCACTGAAGATTCTAGGAAAATTTACATGAAAGAATACAGCTATTTATATGGATAACATTGTAGCTTTGGTTCTCCAATATGAACCGCACAGTCAAGATAATACGCGGCTCTAATTCTAACAGTTTATTCAAGTCAAATATTGGTAATGCTCTTTGTGCGGCTATTTATGAGACATGTCGCACAATGGTTTCGCCATATCGCGAAAAGGCTGGATTAAGGCACGTGTATCACACAAAGAGGGATAAAATGGATTTGGTATCAGGCATAGCATGGTTTAGGTTCTATCAATTACCTCCCGTGGAAAGCTGCGTGAAGATGCCAAAAACAAGTGGTTGGTTAGCGGGTTGCATAATCTACTCGTTATTAGATCGCACAAATATATTCATGTGTGTATATACGACAATTGAATAAAAATATACTTTATGAGCAGAATTCCTGGCCACAGTTATCGTTTCCCCTAAATTATTGACTTTCGTGTACATAGAATGCGCAAATTTGGCTGCTTGTGGGGGTTCTTATTGCTTTTCTTCGTTGAGGAAATCACCATATAGACCGCCGTCTAGATGCTCATTGTCATTGTCATTGTCATTGGCAGCTTGAGCCAGAGCAAAAGTGCTCAATACAAAGAAAACAGTTGAAAATAGTCGCATTTTAGGGAATTGGCGATTCTCTTATGTTCGAATGATAATGAATATCAAGGGAGGTGTACTAAGGGCCGATAGACCATCTTTTATATTTCAGCAGACGCCTTTTATTAAATAATTTCTTTGTATTCTTAATCAAGCATCTTGGATCTCCGGTACCTTAAATTATTCAATTTGTTGCTTAAAAACATGGGTTGCCAAGTCCCTGGGTCGATTCCATTGAATGGTTGAACGAGGTATGGGATGGGTGCCATTGATCTTACCATCTTGTAAACAAGTAACTAAACCCTGAACTCCCGAGACACATACGCTATTAAGGCTTGGTAACTTATGCAATGCTGCTAACAGTCAGGTACCAAACATAGGCATTGCCGATCACATTCAATAATGGCGATGGGCGATGTGTACAAAGAGGCAGGTAATCAACGCAACTTGATGAATTACTGCCGGTACTATTAATTGTCTCGATTGTTATAGAACCTCATCGAACAAACAAACTGGAAGGAGATGACGCTGTAGGACCCCATAATTTTCTCAATTTAGTGCAAAAGCTGCGCATCTTTCGGTCCAGCTTTGAATATCAGACATCAAAGATGAATCCGCAAGCAGGGTATCCAAGAAACAT
This sequence comes from Blastobotrys niveus, assembly GCA_030558825.1. Lineage (NCBI taxonomy): Eukaryota > Fungi > Ascomycota > Dipodascomycetes > Dipodascales > Trichomonascaceae > Blastobotrys > Blastobotrys niveus. The sequence goes on from JAKTQM010001243.1 coordinate 12,455, forward strand.
TTAGACTTTGTTACACGCAAATACGCAGCCAAGAGCCATGATATTTACTCGGTCTAATCCTTTCCGTTAACCGTAAATCAGACTAGAGTCCACCTATATTTTTCCCTGGTTGTTTTGGAAAACGCATACAGTATGATCCCCATTATTTATTTTGATGGATTATGGTGGTCAGTAGCAATTCCCTGGGGTCATTAATGACTTTCTCAACTGATAAAAGGTCTGAACATTTGGCCCGTGTAGGTGATCGGCTAGTTTTATACCAGCTGCATTAAATCAAAAGCTCGATGATCTTAAACACTGTCCTGGAAACGATCGAAACTTGATCCATTAGACAAAATACCAGTACATCAGTTATGTCATTATGTCATCACGTTAGCAATGTGGCGCATGGAACATCATGGACAAGCGCCTAATTGGGCAAGCTTTCAGACAGGTACCAACCCCATTGAAATAGAGGAAGTGCTACAGGGGATAATTTAGAAAAGAATTTGCTGTTGGCTTTACTGCACATAAAGAGCACTATGACTGAATGTATGCAATTCGCTATCGTATCAAAATGAATAATCATGATTTACCGAAGCTGTTATTGAAGGTCCAGTTCGACTGCTGCTAAATGATTAAGGCGCTTTCAAGAGCTGACGATTGATAATAGTTAAATCCATGAAAATAAGCAAATTTATATCTAGCGTTAAGTATCAGTAAAATCTTTTCAAGCAATCCCATATGCTCCGTTTAAACCCCCTCATGTGGATCAGTCTATAACTCCAGTTTTTCTCTCACACTACCAACCTTCTCCTGAACCAGATCCAAGTACCCATTAACTGTATCCTCCAATTCACCAACTACAAGCCAAAAATCATTGACCAACCCTCTCCCTTCTCTCTGCCAGAAATGTCTAAAAGGGATAAATTCCTTCCACGATTCATAATCCGGAACCGCTGTCTTTTGGTACATGTAGCTCGCTGTCGACAACGATATCATCGACGCCGTCTTTACGTTCCGGCACCACCCACTTTCGTAGCCATGTCGATTACAGATCGCTGTCGTAGCAAATAGTGATACACTGGTGGCCATCCCGGCGTTGACAACGTTGTATAGAGTGTATTGTTCTGGGGTACCTGGCTTTTGAAGGTAAATGACCATAGCTGCCCATACTGCTGGCAGGCCAACCATCAGCGAGTCCCGCGAGAAGATGGATGTGGTCGCTGCAGATACTGTCGCGAGTAAAATGGTGGTATATGCTGTAAACGTTGAAAGCTTCATGTGTCGTTTGTGTCCCCGAGGAGTGTAGAAATAGAGTATGAGAAAGTGAGAGAAGAAAGGGAGGATTGAAAATATGTGGGGATGACGAGGGGGGTAAATATACAATGCGGGGCAAATTTTTTTGTCGGGGTAGCGTCGCATCAGGTTAGAGGTGACATCACGCCCCTAGAAATTCAAAAGTAGTAGCATTGTTGATTCAGGAGGGTTTCTTTATGGCCGCAGTAGGCATTTGAACAGAGTTATAGATTTTCTAGGAGTTCGATTAATGATAGGACAATACGATATGATGCAAGTCGTGCGGCATAGCGGCTTTTCAGATGTACGAAACCGCGTCGGTACCCGGAACCGGATCGACACTTAAGATATAAAGAGAAAAGTTATGACTATTACAAGAAAGTTGGCGGTCTCTTGAATACGAAAGATATATTTTACAGCGTTTGATGTTTACACGAGAATGTTAATAATAGAATCAGCCGCATCTAGATAACATCCATCTTGGTGAGGCGGCTAATCACAGGCATGAAACGAAGGCGACCGCGCTCGGGATAAGCACCTGGTCCATTGAACCTGCTTGTATGATTCATGGAGATTAAATATAGAGATCATTTTCACCATCATCTAAGTAGAAGTTTTTGATCGCGGGTGCCTTTCAATTCACGACACTGGACAAGGGTTGTGTGGATAACCAGTCGATAACAGATTGCGTTGGTGGGTTTCAGAAGTTGACTTGAGAGCGAAATTGACGGAATTATAGCCTGTGAATCCAAAAATAAAGCCAGACGGTTGACATTCCTCTATTGCAAACGACACAAAACAGATAGGAGCTGTCATCGCTACTCAGAAATCGAATTGGATACCGGCAGGAAAGCCTACCCGGCGACACTTCTAGATCGAGGATCCTGGATCACACGACGAACCACAAGCACGACAAATGCCACAAACAAACTCATCGCTAATACCATTGTCGCCACGGAATTTGCCAAGGGAGTCATTGTCAGCTGGCACAGTAAGATCATCACGGTGATAACGAAGCAGCACACGAACAGCGGGTACACCAGGAACGATGAAAACAGGTACACCATGCCTGCTGGATGAACTAGTATGAGCGTGCGGATGACCAGCGTCACGGATGCAAAGACTAGTATAAGTAGCAGGAGAGTATGAGCAAATTGCATCCTGAGAGTAGTATAATGTATGGGTGATAAAACAGAAAGCGTTCCTTAGACGCCCGCCGCAGTGCAGCGACAAAAACATCATAATAAAAAAAGCAAGACTGAGCGTCTATTTTCATCTATCTCTACTTCTGCTTGTAATAATCAGCAATCAAAAACGCAATATCCAAACTTTGATTCAACGATAACCGTGGATCACAAACCGTATCGTACCTCAACACCAGATCCTCATCCTGCAGTTTCTGTGACCCGCCAATACATTCCGTCACCGAATCGCCTGTCAATTCCAAATGAACCCCATTCAACACACTACCATTATCCTTATGCACCTCCAATGCAGACTCAATTTCCGAGAAAATATCATTAAAGTATCGCGTTTTGAGCTTTGTTTCGAGACTTGTCTTTGTATTACCATGGCATGGATCAGAAATCCACACCACCTTATGACCCGACTTGCGTACTGCATTGATATGCCCTGGAAGCATGTCTCTGATCTTGTCTGCGCCGTACCGAGTGATTAACGTGACTCTACCCGTTTCAAAGTTTGGATCAACAATGTCAAGAAGCTGCACCAACTCCTCAGTCTTGATGGATGGACCAACTTTGATACCAATTGGATTCTCCACGCCTCGGAAGAATTCAACGTGAGCACCGGTTGGTTGTCGAGTTCGGTCACCGATCCAGATGAAATGACTCGAAGTGTTGTACCATTTCTTCTGGGCGTCACGGTGGTTGCTGGTTTTCAAGTGTCGAGTCAAACTTTGTTCGTATTCCAATAGAAGCGATTCATGACTGGTGAAAAAGTCGACTGTTTCAAGCGATGATGATCGATCAGCACCTACGGTGGACATGAATTGCAAGCCCTCGGAGATGGCATCAACAACTTGTTGATACCGTTCTCGAGTGCTGTCGTTCTGCACATGCGACAAGTCCCAGTTGAATGGGTAATGCAGGTCGGCGAACCCTGATTGTAGCGACGATCGGATGAAATTGAGTGTTGCCGCAGAGTGGAAATACGCAGATACAAGCCGTGACGGGTCTGGAGTACGGTTTTCTGGCTCGAATCCATTGATATTATCACCCCGGAATGATGGAATTTCGCCAAACCCTTCAACATGCTCGGTTAGTTTGGACCGTGGCTTGGCGTATTGACCTGCAATTCGGCCAATTCGAACAATTGGCTTCTTGGTACCCCAGATAAGTACCAGCGACATTTGTAAAAGCACCTTAAGTTTAGCCTCGATTCGGTCTTGATTGCAATAGTCGAACAATTCTGCACAGTCGCCGCCTTGTAAAATGAAGGCATTGCCCTCGGCAGCATCTTTTAGTTTCTGTCGAAGATTATCAATTTCACTAGGCTGGACCAACGGGGGTAAGCTTTCCAATTTTTTGAGAGCCTTGTCCACTTCAGAGTAGTCGTCGTATACTACGTCTTGAGTGATTGGCTTGGATTGCCAGGAAGTTGGAGTCCATTCGTTCGATCCGCCTTCAGTTGGTGCAGACTGGCTGGTTCGCAGTTTAGCTGCAGACTTTGCAGCTTCACTTGCATGAAGTTGTTCAGGATCGGTTATTTGTACTTTGGACATGATGATTGCTAAAGTGATGAAGAGAAGAAATAGAGATAGAAATAGAAATTTTCTTTGTGTTTGTCCCATCATCGTTTTTGACTGAAAAATTCCAAAACATAAAAAATAAATGCGCCGTACATTTCTCAGGGTTTACTTTTGAGTCATCATACATAGAGTTTGTTTGGGTTTGTACGTTATACATTATTATTCGTTTCTATACAGGTCGTCATTTCTAGAATATATCTATGCTGCTAATTTAACACTTTTCAATGACAATGGCAGAACCACCACCGCCACCGTTGCAAACACCAGCGACACCAATCTTACCGTTCTCTTGAGACAACACAGAAGTCAAGGTGACGACAATTCGAGCACCAGAGCAACCCAATGGATGGCCAATGGCAACTGCACCACCATACACATTAACCTTGGAAGCATCAAGACCCAAGATCTTGCTGTTGGCGATACCCACCACAGAGAAGGCTTCGTTGAGTTCATAAAAGTCAACTTGGCTTTGTTCAATGCCAGCATGCTTCAAAGCCTTTGGAACAGCCTTGGCTGGGGTGGTAGGGAACTTGATTGGAGCTTGTTCAGCATCACCCCAACCCAAGATCTTGGCAATTGGCTTCAAGCCGAGTTCTTCAACCTTAGCAGCAGAGACCAACACGACAGCAGCACCACCGTCATTAATTGGAGAAGAGTTTGGAGCAGTCAAGCTACCGTCCTTCTTGAATACAGCTCGGGCAGACTTGAGCTTTTCTTCATTCAATCGAGACACTTCTTCATCAGCAGACACAGTCACGCCTGGCTTACCTCGAACACCTGGCAATTCAATTGGAGCAATTTCGTTATCAAACTTGCCTTCAGCAGCAGCCTTTTGAGCCTTCTTGTATGAATTGATGGCGTATTCATCTTGTTCTTCTCGGCTAATGTTGTGTTCTTCAGCCGTGTCTTCACCGGCAACACCCATGGCTTCGTTAGTGTAAGCATCGCTCAAACCGTCTCGTTGCAGACCATCAACAACGCTAGCACCACCAAACTTGACACCAGTTCGACCGGATGGGAAGTAATGTGGCACATTGGTCATAGATTCAGCACCACCAGCAACCACGATCTACATTCAAATTATTGGTTCCGATTAGTAATCTTGCAAAAAGAGGGGAGGAGTGGTATTAAATTAAAAAAATCATCCGATTTTTTTTCAACACCAACCAAATCCAGGGGAGGGGGCGATTTCTCTTACTTCTGCACTGCCGGTGAGGATAGATTGAGCACCCAAAACAATAGCCTTCATACCAGAGGCGCATACTTTGTTGACGGTGGTAGCGACAGTTTCTTCAGAAAGGCCAGCCTTGAGGGCAACTTGACGAGCTGGACCTTGGCCAACATTGGCGGCGTAGACATTACCGAACACGATCTCTTCGACTTGAGATGGTTTGATTTCTGGAACCTTTGCAAGAGCAGCTAGATAAATAGACAAGGTAGATATAAAGTTAGTAAATCGATTAACGAACGTGTTTTCTCCTGGAAAAAAGCTTTTAGAAACATACACTTGACGGCATGGGCACCCAAATCAACGTAAGTTTGAGAGGCCAAAGAGCCTAGCAAAGAACCGATTGGGGTTCGAGAAGCAGAGACAATGTAAACTGGTTCTGGCATTGTGAGTTTATAGATATAAGAGTGAATGTGAAAGAGAAAGAAAAGAAAGAAAGGAAAAGGAGGGTTGAAATAGCGCAGGAAAAAAAAAAACGTTGAAATTTTCGGGCGCTTATTGTAACTGGATTGGATCTGCGACTTTATCACAATCCTCCCGAAACAGGGCGCAGATTTTTTTTTTCACTACCACTACACACAAGGACAATAAGCGACATGCCCAAACCGAAGGATATCTCAACAAACGAAAAGGAGTTCGTACAATCGTTATTAGAAGATCAAATTCGTTTAGATGGGAGGAAATTCGATCAACTGAGAGATGTAGACATTGCATTTGGGGATAGTCTGGGTCATTTGGAGCTTCGATTAGGCAACACAAAGCTAGTAGTACGCATTTCAGCTGAAGTCGCAAAACCATATGAAGATCGACCTTATGAAGGTGTCTTTTTGATTACAACAGATGTATCTTCAATGGCCTCGCCGTTATTTGAAAACTTTCGACAATCAGATGACGAAATGCTCGTGACGAGGTTGATTGAAAAATCGATTCGAAGATCAAACGCGCTTGATTTGGAGAGTCTTTGTATTGTGGCAGGTAAATCGTGCTGGATGATTCGAGCTGATGTGCATTACTTGGATTACGACGGGGGGCTTGTAGACGCTACATGTATCGGGGTGATTGCTGCATTGATGCATTTTAAAAAACCAGACACATCAATTGATGGCGACAAGACGATTATCCATTCCATTGAGGAACGACCTCCAGTGCCATTGTCGATCTTGCATGTTCCTATTTGCGTAACGTTTTCATTCTTTAAACCACAGCAACAGCAGCAGCAACAGCAGACACAAGCACAAGAAGAAGATGGGGATCAAGCACAACCGCAGCAGTTATCGGAGATTGTACTGGTAGATGCAACAGCAAAAGAGGAAGCATTAAGACACAGCGAGATGACAATTACGATAAACAAGAACCGAGATATTTGTCAGATTGCAAAGCCAGGTGGCGTGGATGTCGAAGCTTATACTATTATGCAGTGCGCCAATGTGGCGTATGAGATTGCGGTGAAAACCACAGAATTAATTTATTCTAGACTGAAGGAAGATGATAAAATTCGTAACAAGGGCAATCAGGCCATCGAATTGAGTGCAGAGAATGAGCGTGAATAGAAATGGTCTGTATGTATATAACTTATAAATGCTATTTAATTTATAAAAATCGCCAGCCGCATCGGAGGGACCCCCACTTTTAGTGGGGTTCTTCCGGATCCTGCAAAATCTCTCTCTTCCTCTCTCCAACGACACACAACCTTTCTACGCAATGACAATTATAGTAGGAGGAACATGCGGGACTGGCAAAACTACAGTTGGACAGCTCCTTGCCATGAAGCTAGGTCTGGACTTTGTGGAAGGAGACGATCTTCATCCAGAAGCCAACGTTGAAAAAATGTCCCAGGGAATTCCACTAACAGATGACGACAGGTGGGGGTGGTTAAAGGATGTAGCGGTGCAATCAAAAGGCAAAGTGGGAAGCTGTTCAGCTTTAACCAAAACGTATAGAGATTACCTACGTGAATGTCATGGTGACAATGATGATAATGAAAAGTTGACGATAATTATTCTACATGATACAAAAGAACGGATAATGGAGCGGATGACGAGTCGTCAGGGGCATTTCATGAAGGCGGCTATGGTTGATTCGCAGTGTGATTTGTTGCAACTACCAAATGAGGATGAGAAAGGGACTTATGCAGTCAAGACGGATCACCCAGCGGATGTATTGGCAGAGAATATCTACCGTCAGTTGGTATCGGACAATGTGGTGAAGGTGCAGGAAAAGTAAAAACGAGAGAAGACAAAACTCGTTACAAATAAATATATAGAATTATAGATATAGACATGATATGTACAGATTTTGAAAGAAACAAAAAAACGTTTTTTTTATTTACATTTTGTTTTTGCTTTTGTTGCTTTACCTTCGTCGATGCTGGTGGGTCAATGAGATCTGCTGGCTGATCTTTTGTTCACACAAATCACGAAGTTCAAATGCACCTTTACGATCTAATAGATTCACAGGGAACCGGTACGACAACCATAGGTACAAGTTAATCACCTTGTGGACATCTTCCAGTGGATTTTCCATCAGATCCGTTCGAGTTGGGGTTATCACTGCCGGAGCTCGTTGTAAATGATGCAGGCCCGTGTCAGGCACCTCGAGAATATTCACAGATTGACCATTTGCAATCACATGAGTAAATTGTTTGAACGCCTTTTTAACCAGCGCAGAATTGAGGTTCACTGGCGCCTTGCATAGAGTCAACATTTCATCAAACAGCAACCCGTCAATATCCTTGAACAACTTTGCATTTTCAACCAAGTTGGTCAAGTCAGTGAAAAAGAACCAGTTGGATACTCGACTGTTGAGTTGCAAACTCTGCAAGATTTGATAGAATGGTTGGTCAAGTCCAATTCGCATTGCAAAGGACCGGATCTCATCTTCCAATGGGAAGATACCGGCTCTGGAAATCATTGGAGTATCCGCCTTCATACACTGATTGACATACTCTAGATCCTGTCGTCTCATCGTCGTCACTTTACCGATCCCTGTTTCTTCTTTATCCACATTCTCAGTAGGGTCTGCACTACCTGGGCTGTGATTGTGAGCAATCTTATATCGACCTGCTCGCCCACCAATCTGCTTCACTTGTGCAATTGGAATGTTGACCATCTCGGTACCATCATACTTTGTCACTGTTGAAAAAATGACTCGTCTCACCGCCAGGTTAAGCCCCATGCCAACAGCATCGCCGGCGACCAAGAACTTGTATTCGCTATTTGGGTCATTAAACTTCATGGCCTGTGCTGATCTCGTGTCGGCTGGTAATGATCCATAAATCACTGAGCATTTACCTTTGTTCATACTTTCAATCTGCGCCTTGATTTCGAATAACTTGCGTTTGGAAAACGCAACGACGCAATCCCCTGGTTGAATCTTCTCCAAACTCCTATCAAGCGGCTGTTTTTCCACTTCTAATGGGCTCAATCGTTCATAATTCACCACTTGTAACGTATCACCAGTCAACTTCACCAGTCGTTTGATAAGGTTTACCGATGCAGGGTCCCCGCAACAATGCAATTCCTTGGCCCGTACCCCTAGAAATGCATTGGTCCACGCCCAACCTCTATCTTTATCCTCAATCATCTGAATCTCGTCTATAATGGCAATATCCATGTCTCTATTCAAATCCATCATCTCCACTGTCCCACTGCAAATCTTGGTAGGCTCACCATTCGATTCTCGTTCCTCAATAATCTCCTCCCCAGTGATCAAACTGCATGGTTTTTCGATAGCTTTCATTCTATTATACACTTCCTTCGCCAATAATCGCAACGGGCCGGCATAAAACCCAGAATTCGCATTCTTAAATGCTTGTAGTGCTGTGTAAGTCTTGCCCGAATTTGTTGGACCAACATGCAAAACGACTTTACGAGGAATAGCCCGCGCTTGAGGGTACCACCTGGCAGGGTTGGTGAGATCCATCTGATCTTTCCATTTCTTGAGACTCGAATCCCTCAAATCCGCTTCAATAAACCGCACAAACGAATTAGATAACAGCTTGAATGTAAAAAACACAAATTTTCCAATGTTTGGTCGGCAGTTGAAGCCTGCCTCGACAGCAAGGGTGGACGGCACTACCGGTGGGTTGTTGCAGTATTCCATATAATCGTCGAATGAATCAAACGGGTAGTCCTGATCTTCACTGCGCAGCTGCTGATTTATCGCTTCTTTGTATTTCTTTATACAATCACTGGCCATCTCTTCAAACTCTGGTTTAATCAGGTCCACCGATAACACCGTCTTGTTTTGTTCGATAATGTCGCTGAATATGACAAAAAGGTCGTCAAAATGGGTCTTCGGACTCGTTCCTCCGTCATATTTATCTTTCAAGCTCTTTTCCATCATAATACTTGGCAGGTCTTTTAAAACCCTATGCTTTCGTCGTTGATATACCATTTTTCGTTTCCTAAGCAGACCCGGACTCAAGTCTTCTTGACTCCTTAGAAATGCTCGAGTATGTTTCGACGCGGGTTTGAGATTAGGAGTTTGGTGTCGTGCTGCCATACAGGCAGCATTGAAAAACCTCCTCTGTATCCCCCACCTCTGTAGTAGCATTACTGGCTCTATCTTTTATTAAAGGGCTCGGGGTGTCTTTAAAGGCTTTGATGGTGGTAATAGAGATGGAAAAAAAAAATTGGGAACGCCGCGATGCGGCTCAACAAATCAAAGCCCTGAGCAACACTCACAAAGACAACCTTTTTGTTGTAAACATACTTATTATTAAAGTTCGAAAGGAATTGAAAGAATATATTGTAGAATAAAAATAAAGAATATATCATACGCAGAAAAGAAACAAAAAAAAAGAAATGAGGAATATATAAATTATTCATGCAACCCCATAAGGGCAAAGAGATTCTTATCGGAAGAATCATTGTTGTCGTCGTCATTATTTTCAGATGCATATTGTTGTTGCTGAGAAGCAGCTTGTTGTTGTGGTTGCCGTTGGCCACCACCTGGTTGTTGAGGAGAAGAGCCACCCATTGGTGGTGGTCCGCCGCCGCCGCTTGTATCACCTGCCTTACCAGTTGGTCGAGGAAGCATGGTTGTCAAAGTCGACTTGTCCACACCATCGACAGCTCCTGGGAAATGACTGCCGTGCAATTCTTCAGTCTTATCTTGAGTAAAGTCGTTGGTAGCCTTGGCAAGATACAACTTGCTATCATAAGAATCAAATGCAGCATAAACATGCTTGAAGAACACATCACCAAGCACATAAGATGGAGCGCCCATAAGCGCCAATGCCTTGACGTCCTTTGGACCATCATCAACCCACAAGTAGTGACCTGGAACAAACAAATCCTTCAATGGAATTTCAGCAGTGAATTTACCAAAAGTGATGGTGAAAATATCATCTTCGTTGATATTGGCGTCGTCACCAACATAATAAGCTTGGTACTTTGGATATTCAGTCAAATTGTACTTCTTACCCACCTTCTTGACAAAGTTTGGTGGCAATTGGCAGAATGGAGAGCCAGTATCGAGCAATGCAGTGTTCTTGACATTATAATTTTCACCATCGATAGACACAGATTCCACTCGCACCTTGTAGAAATAGTTTGGTTCGCCAGCAGAGACTTCAGCGATATCATACTTGTACACCTTGCCAGTATACTTACTTGGATCTTGACCACCAAAGATAACCCCACCATTGTTGCTATCATTGTCCAAAAACACCGAGAAAATTGGCGAATCAGTCACATTTTGTTTATAAAACCCTTCAGGAACGTTGGAATACGACTCATTTGGCAACTTTGGACCTGGACCAATACCAATCAAACCTGGAACACCTGCACTAACCTTGAAATCGTCGATAACACCGAATGGGAATCCTTCCAAAGTGTCTTCACCGATATGAATGTCGTCCTCACCCCACTTGCCGTATAAGAAACCAGCACCATAAGCCGCCGTGAAATTTCGATCTTGGTACTCAAAACTTTTAGACTTGTCAGGATAAAACCGCTTGGCATTGTTGAAGCTACCTTCTGGACCATATACCCACAAGTATGGTGAGCCAGTGTCGAAACCTACCTGAACATCTTGTGCTGGATTGCCGAGGGAAATATTTGTCACGTAAAAGTTGTATGATGGCGTCAGCGTCAAGTTACTAGTTGCAACCCCGTCATCTTGAGCATCATCATTCTTCTTCTTGTTATCTTCTCGTTTATCCTTCTTGATATCCTTCTCTATCTTGTCGGCTAGATCTTCTAATGGTTTAAAGATATAACTGGCCAAATTCTTCGAAGGCATGTTTTTGGCATGCAGGTTGAACGACACTGCTCGAGCGTCAACCGTTGACATACAAGCAACAGCTGTCGCGAGAACTGTTGAGATCTTCATTATAAATCTATAAAAAACTGTCGAATTGGCCCCCTTATATGTTGTATAAAAACCAAATGATGAACTGAAATGAAATAAAAAAAAATGTACTGAACTAAACCAACAGTAAATCCTTTCCTTCCCCTAGGCGCCTAAAAATATCCAAAGGGACAAGGGTGAGTATATATAATCTGTTGCTTATAGAACACAAAAGGAGAGACAACCCAGAAAAAAATAAATAAAATAGAAGCAGAATGCGGATGTATCTGGCAAATCTCAAACAACCTTTTCTTGTTCTAGTCTCAGAAAGAAAAAATCTGTCGCCCCGAGGTTATAAAAGTAAGCTTAATAGGTAAATGTCTTGCAGTAGCAAAGTGACAGTAGAAGGAGAAAGGGCCAGTCTGTATGCTATAAACAATACAGGGCCAAGACTTGCTCCAAATAAGGGGCTAAAATCACCCTTTTTTTTTCCTTCTCGCGCTCATATAAAACAAGGCTAGTTGTCGATCCATACTGTCGGTAATACCTCAAAGTGGCAAAACGCTTGGTTGATCTGTTGCCCCTTAAAGAGGCGTCGACATTATGCGATGCACAATTCTCCCCGCGTAACAGATTGTGTGGAAGAAAAAAAAGGTACCCGGGAAATAAAACTGTACTTTCATTTGATTCTCTTTCGTTCCTACAGCGCTCAAGGCACTATAGAATGGTATAGATACTTAGTGAGACATTTTTTGAGTGTAACTGCGTCGTGATGTCATGAAAGTACAAACAAGAACTGTGTACAGTAGTTTGATCGACGTCCAAGTCACGTCTTCAGATTGAGCGCGCTCGGTCTTTTTTTTTAACAAGGGCCAACTGACATTGGCCATTTTGTATGCGTGGATGAGGGGAAACCCCATCAGCTCCTTGATATTCGTGGCCTATT
>JAKTQM010001244.1:3402-16389 GCA_030558825.1 Blastobotrys niveus
CAGGTATTATGATATTTATGTGAACTGGAGCTAGGGGCGGCGATTGAACAGGGTACCGTGAAGTGACATTTGGGGGATGGAAGGGGGAGCTGGTGCCACTGTTTCTGCGGCTCAGAGCATGCCCGAGTCGCAGCAGTTCCCAAGTTCCATCATCCCCATCAGCATATACCGACAACATTTATTTTGATACTATGTGATATCGAAAATAGAAATCATTAATATTAATTGTTAAACCACAGTAGTCATCTTCATTCATATTTGGCGCGATGTTCCCCATTGCCGTGAAAAGAACAAATGCATACCCATACCACCATTTTCAAAAACCAATACTTTGGAAAATTTTAGGTGAAGAAGACGCTTCCCAGCGACATTACTATCGTCCACAAAAGGACGGGGTATGGATCTTTCAAGCTGTGGGGACAGCGGGACTGCTGGGTCCAACCGCTCAAACTTCATCTCGACGGAATCCCTCTGGCGACCACCAGTCAACTGGAGGTCACGTAGACACCGAAGACTTTTTCCTATACTCTGCATTAACTCTTCATCAGCAGTCACGGCCCAATCTAAATCCATCTCCGATCACTCTAGCCACGGCATGGCACCTCTGGCATGTGCCACACACTACTATGGTTAGCCACCTCATCATTTTCTAAGATCTCCGGAAACTGAGGAAACTGACTCATTTACACCTGTAAATGCCTGAATGTCGATTTTACTTGCCACAACGGCTCAACCATGTCCAGCAGCTGATTCTCCAACGAGATTTCGAGTCCAGTCAACGGAGATGGTTGTCAACCGTGTACCGGACCAGGTTTGCCATCTGTTTACCATAATTTCTCACTATTGAAGGCATATCCACCCCCTTGTTGTGGCTTGGCGTACTGCTGTACTCTGCCAATGATGTTAGCCTATGCGGATATGGTCGGAAGCAGTTTGCCGAGTGTGAGATTGACATCCATGTAAAATGCAAGCCAAGGTTAATGCGGCAATTGTTGCGATTAGCTATTTCGTTGAGTAGAGGCAGATCCCGGGGCAGGGTAGCAACGATAAAGTACTCGAGTGATTTGGTGCGCACCTGCTGTACTATGCGGCGGAAATGATCCAGGGCGTAGGAGATGCCACAAACTTCACCAAGCACGACTGCCGCTGGGGAAAATATAGTGTCAGTTGAAGACACACAATGAAGTAGAATGTGAAGACCAATGCAATCTATTCAATCCCAAAGGCAATAGAAAGTATGTATATATATATCGCCGTTAATTTGTAGCAAATTTCGTACGGTGTCGAACATACCTCCGCATCCATAGCTAGTATCAAAACTTAAGTACATGCGGTCCAACGTTACAAGGTCTGGCTCAGGCTGAATATTAATATCTAGAATGAAGACGCTTCATGGCGTTATTACTCTTGTCCACGAACGGACGGGGTCAAGCCGAGGGAACTGCGGCGCAGTTAAACCAACTCATCATTCAGGATTGAAGCAGATCATGAAACTCATGCATACTATATTTCCCAGTATATGTTTTTAATTTTAAGTTCGCCAATTATCAGATCAAACGTTAGTCTGAGAAAGTGCAGCCCAGACAGATCTTTGGAGTCACGCCGCATTGAGGCGCAGACTGCCGCGGCTCAATCCGTCGCCGCAAGCCGTAGCAAGACCACCAATTATAAAAACCAGTACTGTGGGAAATGTAGAACTAGAAGACGCTTCCTTCCGACGTCAGTCTCATTCACTACGGGGAAGGGCATCGACCTTATAAGTCGCGGGAACAGCGGCATTGTTTGGTCTCCCTCCATCCCCAAAAGCTTCATCTCGACATAATTTCTCTGTTTACCACCACTCAACTTCAGGTCACGTAGATGTCGCAAGCTCTTTCCTATACACTGCATCAAGTCGTCATCAGCAGTCATTGCCCAATCCAAAGAAATATCCAACGTTTCCAAGTGCGGCACCGCGGTGCCAATTGCTTTTATATGCCGCTTTCCCACATCATTATCCGCCAATTTCCAATTACGGCATGGACACTCATAATTCTCATCACACATACTGCACACATCACACTCAGCCAAAATAATCACCTGCAAATGCCTCAACGTCGCTTTTACTGGCCACAATGGCTCGACAATGTCTAATACCTGATCCCCCAGCGAGATGTCGAGGGTACCGGTACCCGACACCAACATATCATCGATATCAATGCCAAACTCATACCGCACCAGCTTCAGCAGTTGTACATCAAAATTCCTGACTATCGAAGGCATAATGATCCCCTCGTTGTACATTGGTGTTCGGCAGAACTCAGCCAATGATGTAAGCCCTTGTAGCAAGTGTGGGTACGGCCGGAACCAGTCTACCGAGAGCGGGATTGATACGAGCCTAAAATGCAAGTCCAGTTCAATCAACGGACAGCTGTTGCTTTCAAAGATCTCGTTGAATAGAGCCAGTTCTTGGGGGATGGTGGGGGCATTCGAACCATGGACGAGAAAGGAGAGAGCTTGGAGACGCACTTTCCGTGCCAAGCTCCGGAACCGTTCCATATGGCGGAACCACTCCAGGTTGTGGGTGATGCTTCAAATATTACCAAACTCGACAAGAGCGGTGGGTATGAGGTTTACACCACTGCTGCCATGATACTGCAACAGCCGCCTACTGGGACCCCAATTCTGTCACAGTATCGTATAGTAATCTCTTTTTTGCATCTATTGAGCAGCGGCATTAGCTGTAAAAGCAGGTCCAAGGTATCGCATGTCATGTTCCAGCTAACTACGATACAGCGGGGATTTAGGTAATTCTGTAGTGGTTGTGGCAAGATCTTATTGATTTGTTGGTATTGTTCCTGGCTCGAAGGTAGGGAATTGTCAAATATGAGCGTACGTATGCTGCTTAGTGGAAAAGAGACGCGGTGTTGGCTAGTGCAGTGCCTAAGGTGTGTCAGGTTGGCGTGCAAGCCATATTCCCATATGATCTTAATCCCTTCTTCCCACCATTGTGAAGATACCACGAGAATGCTGCAAGCCGATACGAGGCGGGTGGTGTGGGGGCAACCATAGTCGAGGGCATCGTCGTAGAAGCGGACTGTAGGGTATTGCAGGATGTTGGATAACAATATGGGGGTTTGCAGGATTATAGTTGTATCGTTTGACATGGTGTGTCGAAGAAGTGGTGATAGAAAACAAAAAAAATGGAGTAAAATAACCAAAGAAATAGGTCAGGTTAGGCAAGTCCAATTTAGTGAAAGGGGGAAGGGAGAGCAGACATCCATTGAATATAGACACAGATTGCGGTCATTTTTTGCTGTCCAACGTAAACCGATTACAAAAACAAAAAAAACCAAGCCATAATCAAGTGACTTTATTACTTGAATATCCGTTTCTCGCAATACTCATCGCATTTGGGTAGAGTGTCTCACACATGTCTCACATTACATACAAGAATAAAAGCATAATGCAATAGTATGAGTAGCTCCCACGTTATATAAAAACATATTGATACTTCAAAACTCCTATATAAAATAAAAAACAATCGAAAAATGTTATTTTTTCACTGCATAATTTGCAGTTATATGTTGCGCCTCCTGAAGTGCGGCTCATGCGGCTGGAGACTGGAATTGTTGATTTCTTGACGTTTTTCGACATGGAGCTGCTATAGTATAGTGGTAAGTACAGCTCGTTGTGGCCGAGCAGACCCTGGTTCGATTCTAGGTGGCAGCATGAGCCAGTTCATTGAACTGGCTTCCTTTTTTGTCAGTATTTTTGACCGCATGCGGCTCATGCATCCCGTGCGGCTGACATGGCGCGGCTGGTATGGCACAGCTGGTGCGGCTCATTTGGCACGCGCGCATCCCGATCACCTTACACGGTGATGAAGGACCCGGGTATTTGCATCTTTCTTTTCTTTTTTTCTAATTTGTTTCATTAATGAAGGCCCTGCTCGAAAGCATTGGACTCCAGTGTACATACTCCTATATAAAATAATGATAATACCAATCAGAAAAAATAACTATCAAATAATTAATAATCAATACCATTAGACCCCTGTTTGTATCATCCACACACAAAAGACGCACCCCGACTGCGCGCCTACCATCGCGAAACACTTTGATCCATACGTGCTGGAGTTACTAGACGCTCATTCTGAGTCATCGCTAACTGGGTGGCTTCGCTTTCATCTTCTGTTGCTGCTGCTAATTGTTTGCGGCTCAACACTGTGTGGCGGATAAAGTCCACCATGGCAGTCAAAATCGTGCGGCGTGCCCAACAACGTTTGCAACCCCTGGCACACCGCTGCTAGACCCTTTCTAGCTTCGAATCACACGCTCTACATCGTCCACCAACTCTCCACATTCACACTGATTCCCCTCTTCTCGTTCTTTACCCAACGCGGTTAACTGGCTACCGAGCTTGGCATGTCTACTTCGATACTGGATCAATCGACTGATCACTATTTTTGGTGCTTTATGAAGCCAGGCGCCAAGGCTAGTTTTTGTTGCATCCGTTGTTACTTTCAAATTGCCGGCGATTTGTCGGAAATGTCGACCATTTTCGCTTAAATCGCATTCCTGTTGCCACTGGGAAGTAAAATATTCTCGAGATTCCTTTACCACCTTCTTTTTAAATTCTCGTCTATTTCGTCGTGCTTCGCCATCATCATTCATTGTTGACATTTCCTTCGTCGGGCCATGGTGGTTTCGGCTCTCGAGCTTGTCAGCCAGCTACTGGCTTCCACAGCCATTCTGCTTAACGTCCCCATGATAGTATTCACGCTACTCTCGCCCCTGGCAATCGCACCCACTGGATTGTTCGCTGCAACTCCATAGTACACCCGTGCTGTTTTATCGACCACCGTCATATTAAGCCGCACCTCCAGCGGCATTACCGCAGCTTCAGCTTCCATAACCTCAATTGGCATCGTCTTCACCGCCTCTAATATACCCTAGGGCATCGTTTTGGACCCATTCTTTCCTTCGTCTCCTGGCCCCTCCTCTTGTCCCAAACCTCGCACCCGTATTCCAAGATAGGAAAGACGCTGGTATTTGAAAGGCGTTTTTTTGGCTGCACCTTTTAAGAATTGCAGGGTATTAGGAGAGATTTTGTTGGAATTCGAACCGAGTCAAGAGTATTACCCTGACTGTGCGGCTCATGTTTGTGACCAAAGCTATAATGCAGTCCATATAAAAATAGCTGTATTCTTTCATGTAATTTTTCTAGAATCTTAACTGACACTATTTATTGTTCTCAGCACCATTTGCTCCTTTTCTTCGTACTTTCTCAGTTCTACGTTGGGGGATCACTACGAGCCATCGTACGTCTACTACGTACATCCACTACATGGTCCAACAGATTTCCTTGAATTCCCTTCTAAATGGACGCGACTACGTACCAGTTGCTTGGATACACTTAAAACTGATGTAGACGTAAATTTAAGCAGCTTTTACGTCAATTGGCGCTTATGGTGAATCCTGGGGCCGATATTCTTTGACAAGTGTAACGGGTAGGCAGGCAGTCCAAGGATGCGTATGACGATTGGGTCTCAGCCTGTACTTCCTAAATGATTGCCAACTATATTAGTCAGGCAAAATGGGGCGTGATGCATGTTATTGAATATAATTATAGTTGAAAAGAGATTTTTATTGCAGCATCTATTTTTTTTTTATCTCTCCAATATCATATATTAATACAAAAATAACCTATACTAAATACAATATCTTATATAATAATAGACACGACGAGGAAAAAGACGTTACGTCAGAAAAACCTCACTGCTGGTCAGATATTACCCCGGTTCACGTTCAAAGAGGCGTCTATGGTTGCGTTGGAACAACCAATAAACATCCCCATTTTCCTCCGCCGTAACGCTGCGGGTGAACGAGAGCATGAGTTGATGCTCAACTCGTGGATTGACAAATGGAATACTTGCACGCACAATACAAAACGGGCTATCCGGACCCCCACGGCACGTTCCGACCAACAAAGATACCGCCGCAGACACAGCGTCCCCTCTGTGACTGTTAGACGCCACAGCCAATGGACGACAGGACAGGCCAAGAAGTTATGGCTCGGACTATCCTCCGCCTGCTGGCACAGGACAAGTGGCCTGTTGAGTGACTGCCTTGTCCAGGCTAGCGGCTTTGAAACATTTGCTGGCTGACGGTGGATGAGCAAGTCATGATAAGTTGCCGCCGCACGGGCGTGCCCCCCCCCGGATGTGGTTCAACTTTGGGCCAGAACCTGGCGAGAAAAGCTCGCTGTTCGGCCAGTGACGTACCCGCAAAACAGTCTGGCGTATAAGCCGAGTGGGTAAACCACTGTGGAATTTCCAGATGGTGCGACGCCCGCTTTTGCCACGCCAGGACAAAAGACTACGAGTTTGTCGACACTTGAAGATCACCAAATTTCAGCCACATGTGGCATATTGGCGTGAAATGTTTTCAAAAACATATATAAATAATTAATTTTCTTTTTTAGCAATGCCTATATATATTTATACCAATTTATTTTTCAGACAAAGCAGTGACACCTGGCAATTCCTTACCTTCAAGCAATTCCAAAGAAGCACCACCACCAGTAGAAACGTGGGACAACTTGTCAGCACCGCCAAACTTCTTGGCAACAGTAGCAGTATCACCACCACCAACAATGACGGTAGTACCGTTGCTGCAGGCATTGACACAAGCGTTCAAAGTTTCCTTGGTACCATTGGCGAACTTGTCAAATTCAAACACACCTGGTGGACCGTTCCACAAAATAGTCTTGGCTTCAGCAATAGCTTGCTTGTAAAGCTTGACAGATTCTGGACCACAGTCCAAACCTTGCCAGCCGGCTGGGATACCAGTCTTATCATCGGCAGTACCAGTGTTGGCATCCTTATCAAACTTATCAGCAGTGACATAATCAGTTGGGAAAATCAACTTGACATTGTTAGCCTTGGCCTTTTCAACCAAATCCTTGACAATCTTGCTGCCTTCTTGGTCAAACAATGAGTCACCAATATCGACACCAAAGTAAGCCTTCTTGAAAGTGAAGGCCATACCACCACCAATGATCAACATGTTGACCTTGGACAACAAGTTATCAATCAATTGAATCTTATCAGAAACCTTGGCACCACCCAAGATGGCCAAGAATGGTCGGGTTGGGGATTCCAATGCCTTGGCAAAGAAATCCAATTCCTTCTTCATCAAGTAACCAGCAGCACGTTGTGGGACATCCAAGCCAACCATGGAGGAGTGGGCTCGGTGAGCGGTACCAAACGCATCATTAACATACACATCACACAAGGCAGTCAATTGCTTTCGGAATTCCTTGACAGCTTCTGGGTCAGCCTTGATCTTGTTACCGTCCTTGTCGGTACCCTTGCCTTCTTCTTCAATGTGGAATCGCAAGTTTTCAAGCAAGCAAATTTCACCATTAGAATTACTGTTGACACACTTTTCGACATCGGCACCAACACAGTCGTTGCAGAACTTGACCTTGGATCCCAAAAGCTTTTCCAATTCTTCAGCAACTGGCTTCAAAGAGTACTTTTCAACTCGTTGACCGTTTGGTCGACCCAAGTGAGAAGCAAGCACAATCGACTTGGCACCTTGTTCCTTGGCGTATTTGATAGTTGGCAAAGCAGCAACAATTCGTTGATTGTTGGTGATGGTGGTGCCGTCGAGTGGGACGTTGAAATCGACTCGGATGAAAACCCGCTTGTCCTTAAGATCCAAATCTTCAATTGACAATTTGCTTTGTAGAGACATTCTGATTATTTGATAAAAGTTTTGAAAATATCCTTTTCTGATTGTTCAAAAAGAAAGAGAGAAAAGAAGAAGTAAAAAAAAAATAAGAATAAAAAATGGAAGAACAAGGGAAAGAAAGGGCTCTTAAATAGTTAGCACGGCAATTTATTTTTTTGCTGCTCAAAATATGGAAACAACGAGAAAGAAACAACAGAAAAATGGCCTGACTCGCCCGGGTTTTTTTCGACACACTGGTCCCTTCATTGTTTAATTTTATTGTACGCGAATTTTAACCACAGTTACAGTAGGTTTTAATATATATATCTATTTCTTTCTTTCTTTCTCAACGGTTATTACCGTGGCTCATTTTTCGAATATTGTGTGATCCGGGACCTTGTTTATTTATCCGAAGAGGAGTCGTCAGCTTTTTTTCAAGAAGTGGCTTGTTGAGACTCAGGCAAAACATAAACAGGGTCCCAATGCGATAACTTGGACGACCAAATTGTGGCTGATTACTTTTTTTTTTTTAAAAAACATTCAATTCGAAAATATCTATAATTATCAAAGATAAATACAGTCAATTGATTAGTAAAACTAGTTGAATTCTCATTCTAACTTAGTCGCTGTGCCTCGTCTACTACTTTGTGCTCGTCGCCAAAGAGCCAGCAGCAGAGTGCATGCGGGCGCAAACCCAAAAAAAGTCGTGTCGTCATTGCCCATCTCTTGCCACACACGCATCAAACATAATTCTAAATCAAAACATTAAGATCGTCTCTTTCGACACCTTTCTCTATATACATTAGATACACCTTCGTCGAAAGGTTATTATTATTTATATTTATATTTCCAATTCAACTTGTGAAATCCCACCAGCAATGAGATGGCCTTTTGGTGGTCAGAAAAAGCCATACGATACAGAAACGTACGAAAAGGACCTTGCTAACCTCGCCGACAAGATTTCAACATGTCAAAACAAACAACTCAAGTATAACGTCAGTTTGAGGAGATGGAAAGGTGTATGCACACTATATGGGTTGCTGGTGTACTCTATCTACACTGTCATTTGTTTTGCGAGTAGTAAAGGACTGTATCAAAACCCACGACACGTCGCTGGGTTATGTGGTGGGCCAGTGGCGATCTACGTGGTGCGGTACATTATCCAGTCGTATTTCAACTACGTTATTAGTGCAAACGATGAAAAGTTGAAGAGTCATCAGCATGAACAAGAGAAAAAACTGGAAGAGTTGAAGCAAAAGACGAATTTCTATTCTACTCAGGCGTTGATTGATCGGTTTGATGGGAGAGTAGCACATCCACCTCGAAGAAAGAAACAACAACAACAGCAACAGCAGCAGTCACAACCTCCTCAAGAAGAGCAGAACCACCAGACTGAGAAAGCATTTGCGCCTGAAGGTGCTCCTAAGGATTTTACGTTTAACGTGCCTGTGGATCAGCACCCGAATCAACAGCAATTACTACAACAGCATCAAAATGCGCCGCAGTTACAAGTGGTCCATGCCGTGCCATATCAACCAAAATGGTACGATAAGGTTCTAGACATGATTGCAGGAGAGGACGAGTACAGCCCTAGAGCACGGTATGCGCTGATCTGCAGTGA
Source organism: Blastobotrys niveus (assembly GCA_030558825.1). Lineage (NCBI taxonomy): Eukaryota > Fungi > Ascomycota > Dipodascomycetes > Dipodascales > Trichomonascaceae > Blastobotrys > Blastobotrys niveus. Next base: position 12,742 of record JAKTQM010001244.1, read on the forward strand.
GTGCAAGCATCATAACGGGTTGGCACCACCAGGACATACTCCAGAGCATACAGTATACATTTGCCCACACTGTGGTACAAAGAACGGTAAACCTCAAAAACGGAAAGAAGTCGAAGAAGAAGAAAAGAAAGCTGAACAAGTTGTCAAGAATCCAGAGGAGGTAGAACAGCATGTCGACATTAAAAGTGATGATGATGGTGATAAAGATGATGAAAGTGTTACACAACCTAGAAAGCGAGTAAAGCAGACTCAAGTACAGGAGTCTCCAGAATTATAAACCAATATCTACCCCGCCAACTCGCGAGACGGATGATGAGATTTTTTCTTTTCAAGTCAAATTCATATTTTTTTTTGTTTTTTAACCTAATAATAACACAGGTAATAAATCATCTATTTTGTAGGGTCGTTTCGTTGATATGCTAGATAACCTTGCACCTTATGCGATGGCAACATGTCCAAGTATCGTTCTAAAGAAAATCAAAATGTTAGCACATGCAGGCTCTATTAGAGAGTATTTTTCAAAACATACCTGCCAAATCCTTGCAGTTTTCGTACTGGTTGTTGCCCTGTGTCTGGAAACACTTTTCCAAGGCATGTCGCATAACCTTCAATGCTTCAACTCGGATCCATTGTTCTCGGATCATGGATTGCTGGGCAGCTCGCAGCTGCTTCGAATCGCTGTAGTCAATATCGTCGAATGACACAAGTTCTGGTCGAATATGCTCAGTATCTATTTTTTTTATTGTATCGTTAGTCGTTGCTGCTTTAACCTTTGAAAAATGCCCACCCTCCACGCCGAGGAAAAACAGAATGAAAAACATATCAATCCATTCAACTCAAGCAGTGATGGCATTGTTTCAACAAATACCGATGCTTCCCACTTTCAGCCATCGAATCATTAAACTCCACATACTTCTCATTATGCTTTTAATGTTATATATATATGGTTGATGATGTCGACTGGAGAAATTTTTTGGTTCACGCTGATTGGTCCCAAAAGTCGGTGCGCTAGGAATCGGGAGCGTTAGAATTGAGACAACTTTTGACGATTGATTTGAACTTCTTCTCTCTCTCATACTCACTCACTAATTAACTAAAAAAATAAAAAAAAATAAAACAAAAACTACTTATATAAAAAAAACCATGATCAAAACAACGTAATAAACAAAAACAAAATTAAATATGGAAAGAATAATTCCTGTTCCTCCCCTCTCTCTCTATATGCTCTTTTAACCTTCGACATTTTCCAAGAAGAAATAGTTGCCAGATGACTTTTGTTCTTGATCCATCTGGGAATTGAGCTTATTGATTCGAGGTCTGAAAGTGTTTGGATCTCGTCGGAAAGTAACGTTCAAGTTCTTCAAGAACTTGTTGCAACCAGTCAACAACGATTCTGGAGTACCAGCATGTGCTTCAACAGATGGTTCACCTTCAAACACAATAACCTTATCGGCCAAGTAAGTAGCCATGATGAAATCGTGCTCGACGACAAATGCAGTCTTCTTAGCATGCAAAATGAACCGTCGAATGACCTTGGAACAGATAATACGTTGTTCAGAGTCCAAGTAAGCAGAAGGTTCGTCAATAACGTAGATATCAGCTGGTTGACCCAGTGCCAAACAAATGGCAACTCGTTGCAATTCACCACCAGACAAATGCTGTACTTCTTGGTCGATAATGTCTTCAATGTTCAATGGCTTGAGAACATCAGTGTTGAATTGTGGATGCAAGAATGAAGCCTTGATCTTCTTCAAGAACAATTGTCGCACGGTACCAGGGAACTTTGGTGCAATCTTTTGTGGCTTCATGGAGACCATCAACTTTGGTGCCTTGGCAGCATCATCTGGTTGAGAGAAACCGGCCAACAGTCGACAGAATGTAGTCTTACCAGTACCGTTTTCACCCATCATGACAATAATTTCAGAGTCAGTGAAAGAACCAGTCTTGATATTGATCTTGAAATCGCCCATGGTCTTGGACATGGTTGGGTAATCAAAGGATCGAGATTGATCCAATGGCACCAAATCGTTAGCATCAGCAAGTCGGAACTGCAAAGATTCAGTTCGGAATCGCAAGTTTTCGGATGGAATGTTACCGTCCAAGAAAATATTGATACCTTCTCGCACAGATGCTGGAAGAGTAACAACACCATATACAGATGGCATACCGTACAAGATACACACAAAGTCAGACAAGTAATCCAACACAGACAAATCGTGCTCTACTGCAATGACGTAGTTTGTATCGGTCAACAGACTTCGAATCATGTTAGCGGCGTTCAAACGTTGCTTAACATCAAGATATGACGAAGGCTCGTCAAACATGTACACATCAGCATCTTGCAAGCAAGCCATACCAATAGCAAATCGTTGCAATTCACCACCAGAAAGCTGAGCAACTTCTCGCCCAGTGATGCCGTTAAGTTGTAACACCTTCATGATTCGTTCATAATCAGCCTTTCGACCTGGATGTGGAACCAACAAGTCAGATACCTTATTTTTTGGACCTTTGATGGCCTTTGGAATGTTGTCAACGTATTGTGGCTTGATAATGGCCTTCAAATCATCTTCCAGCAGCTTTGTAAAGTAGTTTTGCAGTTCAGAACCTCGGAAATGCACCAAGATATCGTTCCAACTTGGAGGATCATCGTATCGACCCAAGTTTGGCTTTTGCTTGCCGGCCAAAATCTTCAAGGCTGTCGATTTACCAATACCGTTTGTCCCCACCAGACCCAACACTTGACCTGGTCGTGGCGTAGGAAGTCGATGAAGTTTGAAACTATTGGCCGAGTATCGATGAGTAACTTCGCTATCGAGGTTAGTTGGCAGTTGAATAATGTTGATGGCACCGAATGGACACTTCTTGACGCAAATACCACAACCAATACACAGCGTTTCGGAAATAAATGCAATCTTGGATTGAGGCGTTACTTCGATGCAGAGTTTACCAGTTCTTACCACTGGGCACGACTTTCTACATTCTTGTCGACACTTTTTTGGTTTACATTTGTCGCTATTAACGATAGCGATACGAGTGTTTTTGTCACTCATTAGTACTCTTTTTTTTTAAATGATGCGGTGGTGTCTTGTTGAAAAAGTTTCGAGGCGCCCCAAAATAAAAAATAAAAAAATTTTTGTGATGATTTTTTTGTGTGAAAAGAAAATTTCCGTGCTGAGATTTACGCGGCAATATTATTATCAATACATAATTATGTGTGCTATGATTCGTCAAAACGCGATCGAGTCCATGTCATTAGATATAGTGTTGACTTCTTCTTCGTCATACGCATTCCAATATGAGTTTAACCGTGTCATGGAATTTTTCGCCACCCACGCCCCTACGTTGACAATCTCTTGCAATTTTCCTTCAACAATAGACCGCTGTTCAATGTTTACACAGCATCGACCGATTTCAAACGTTGCCCAGTGAACAGTCACTCCTAGCGTATTGAACATTGGCATGTTCTGGAGAAGCCGCAGCGCTTGGTTAGTGATCTCTTGTACAAACTCAGAAGATACACTGTAGCATTGCAGCCGGGTGATTATAAACAGCCGTAAGGCTAGGCAATGGATTTTATGTGAATATCTCATGCATTCTCGAATCGGTTCGGATCCAACTGGTGCAAGTTCAAAAGTCTGCTCTTCTATG